>JAKJMR010000066.1:591747-616682 GCA_024449315.1 Daboia siamensis
GGCCCTAACAAAGCTTATCAATTGCAGCTCTTCCACCTTTTTTCTGGAACAATATTTTTTGGGGGAAGCGGGCATAAAGAAAAAAAAAATTGAGCAGGGAGGATTATTATTACCTGGAGCTTTTGATTGCATTCTGTAACTCAGTGTTTCTCAGACTGGGCAACTTTTAAAATAGATGGGCTTCCCAGCTCTCAGAATTCTCAGAGCAGAACAATTTTATTGATTTATCACATTTAGAAACAGCCCATTTCTCTCACAGAGCAACTATGGGGAGTGTACAAGTAAGAGGTGAAAGCATAAATTGTTCAATAAAAGCCTAATTGGGGAGAATGTGCAGGTTTGCTTCTCAGGTGGATGTTTGTGTATAGAAAGGAGGAGAGATTGCCAGTGGACAAAGTTAGCTGGTTCTTAGGTAATCTTGGAAATTTTGGCAGGGTTGGTGTGATTTGATGATACTTGGATGGGAGACCACCAAGAGATCCCAGGACTGTAGGTTAGACTGAGAAGTTGAAGAAGGTGGCAGAAGCAGCAAGTGGTCATTCACCTTCTAATCTAAGGCACAATGGGGCTTGCCTCTTGTTATGACGAACCTTGCCAATGGTGGCTTTTGCCACGAACGTTAGGCCCAAGCAACCCAAAACTTAGTGCGATCTGTGAACACTAAGATGGCTTTTAGTTTTTTTACCCAGTTTTGTGCTTGAATTGCTTTATTCACTCCCAACGAGCCAGGGCTCGTTCGTTGCCTTGGAAGAGTGAGGAAGATTCTCAGGGATGACTCATACCCTGGACGGTAGTATCTCTTTACTCTCCTACCGTCTGGTAAGAGATATAGGAATATAGCCAGCCGCACCAACAGGCTGAAAAACAGCTTTTATCCGGGGGCTGTTAGGCTTTTAAATTTATTTATTTATTTATTTTAATTCCACCCATATCCCCCCCCCCCCCCCCCGCCCTTCTCCGAAGACTCAGGGCGGCTTACAAGCTTAGCAGTATGGGACATAATCTCTGTGAACTTATGCAGAATTGACTCGGGAGGCCGGTGTGTGGTGTAGTTGGTTCACATGGTGTGGTAGGATGGAGGGTTTGTTGTCACTGGGTGTTGGGGGAGGGGGGGTGAGAGCATGGGGGGGAGGCTCAGCTAATCTCAATGTACACACGTTGTACTTTGACAATAAAGGTTTATTATTATTATTATTCCTAGGTTAACCCACAAGCTGGATCTTTTCCCTTTCCCGCTCCAGCCGCTGCAATCCGCGTTCAGGATCTTCAGCGCAAGCGGATCCTCCTGGGCCGCCCTTCCCCCACCCGCCGAAAGCGAGCGAAGTTTCTCGGAAATCAGCGGTTCCTTCTCCGCAACGAGAAACCGAAAGTGGAAGTCGCGGCGGGCAGGACTGCGCCTGCGCCGGAAAGTCCCGAATGCTTGAAGCAGACGCTTGCCGGAAAACCTCGTGCCTAGCTACCGCTGACGACACAGCTCCTTCGATTTTTCTGATTGGTCCAGAGAAAGAAAAACCCACTTCTCTTAGGCGTAGTTCCCCAGCTCCGCAGTCATTTCGGTTGTGGTCCGAGTAGCGTGCGGGGCTGTTGTCGCAGCTGCCAAAAAAAAAAAGAACTATGGCTTCCAAAGAGCTTCTTCTCTGGTGCGTTGTGTTGGTCTCCTGTCTCGCGGAACCCTTGGAAAGTAAGACAACTTTTCTGCTGCTCCCGCGTGCGATTTTTGCGCTCCTGCGGCGGGTTGGCAGCCAGCTTCTAACCCGGGCTCGAAACGGGTGACTTTTGAGAAGTTTCGGTTCTTAAGATGGTTTTTCTTTCCCCCCCCCCCCCCCCCTGCGTTGGTTGCATTTCTCCAGCTTCCAGCCCGCAGGAGGGGTTGGGCGTGAGAGAGAGGGCCTGCACCCCGAAACTCGCAGGGGTTTTGTAGGGGGGTGGGGCTGAAGGAGGTGGGTTTGCGTCTCCTGGCTCTGTCCCGGGTTAACCCAGGGGTTTGCCGGAAAATGTAGTCTTAAAGGAGGTGAGCGCCTGTCTTTCTGTGACCTGGTATAATCTTTATTTCTTTATACCCTGCCTTTATTGGTTTTTTTTTTTTTTACAAATATTCTAGGAAATTAAATGTGTGTCTCCTGGGTCTGTCCCGGGTTAGTTAGCCCAGAGATTTGTGGGAAGATGGGAGTTGCAGTCTTAAGGAAGTGTGTGTATTGGAGGGGGGGGGGGCTTCTTGCCTCTCTTTCTGTGACCTGGTGTAACCGTATTTCTTTGTATCCTGCCTTTATTATTTTTACAACTATTTTAGGAAATTAAAAAGGGAAATGTTGACTCCCTTGTGATATTTGCTTTGGAGAGACGGATCTGATTGGAAGAAGAACAGGAAAATTGAATCGAATTTTGGCTGGGTTTTTTTTTTTGTTCTTCTTCTCCCCCCCCAACAGTTGTTTGGGATGGAGGAGAAGGAAATGGGAGGGGTTCTCTTTGTTCTTCCATTTTTCTTCCATTTTTTTATAAAAAGCTGCATATACTTCACAGGATGGCTTTAAACTATTCCAAAACAATAAAACTCTTGTTCCCCCCCCCCCAAAAAAAAAAAACCAACAACAAAAGGCAGAGGTTCTGAATGTGGAACACAGATAGATGCCTGTGATGGCCACCGGCTTGTTGTCTTTTGTTATAAACTTCACAGCAACTTGGTTTTCTTCTCTTTGCAATGTTTCTGACGTAGTTATGGGGCTCAGTGCCCCAAAATGCAAAAGGGAAAAAGAGGAAGACTTGAGTAACAAGTATTTTCCTTGATTTGGAAGGGATGATGGTGTGCCTGAAAGAGGCATGGTTTCTGATGTGGTGCCTTCTCCGAACGTAAAATAATGAAATAGAAAGAAAAACAGAATAGTCGGGAACGGCTATTCTAGACTTTCGCAGTCGTTGTTAGAATTAGGAAAATAGAGTCTGGGGATCTAATAGAAGCTTGGGCTATTAATTTCTGCCACTTGCCGGCCTTATCTTTTTTTTTTTTGTTTTGCTTTAAGTATTTATATCCCACCTTTATTATTTTTACCAGTAACTCAAAGTGGCAAACATATCCAACACACCTTCCTCCTTGCAACAACAGCCCTGCTAGGCTGTTCGGGCTGACAGGGAGTGATTGGGCCAAAATAACTCAAACTGCCTTTCATGCCTAAGGCGGAGATCGGCCCAAAGTCAACCCGCTGGCTTTCATGGCTAAGGCAGGACTTGAACTCAAGGTCGTCTGCTTTCTAGCCTAGTAACAGGGGAAGAAAAGGAACAAAACATAAAGATAATTGCGATCGATACATTGCCAAAGGGGGGAAAACATTTGAAAAGTGCTTTTAGAAAAGTGAAAGCAAAAAAACCCCCAAACAATTTGTTTGCCCCAAAATCATTGTTTTTCAACCTGGGCAACTTTAAGAAGATATGTGGACTTCAACTTACAGACAACATGTTGACTGAGGAATTCTGGGAGTCCACACACCTCAAAAGTTCCATGGTTGAAAAAATGTGTGTGTGTCGCACTTTCATTTAATCTTTGTTCTCCCAGAACTGGGGGTGAGGATGGGATTTACAACTGTCTTACCTTTCCCAAGTGTGATTTTGATAGCAATTACAAAGATTGACACCGCTCTGCGGTCACACCCTTAATTTCCAGCTAGCTTCTGACATGCAAACGCAATGGGGGAGTAGAATCACTTAACAACCATGTGATTCCCTTAATGACCGCAGTAAAAATGGTAATAAAATCAGGTCCGGTCATGTGATGACTTGTCTAACAACAACATCACTTAGCAACCAAAATTCCGATCCAACTTGTGGAAGTAAGTTGAGGACAATCTGCGCCAAGTCAGGAGAATCCTGCCTGTAGTCAAAGGATTCATTTGGGAACCCATTTCTTTGCTTCTTTTTCTTTTTAAAAATCCCCTATATCTTTCTAAAGGGATGCGGTGGCTCAGTGGGTTAGGACACTGAGCTTGTCAATCAGAAGGTCGGCAGTTTGGTGGGTCGAATCCCGACTGCCGCGTAGCAGAGTAAGCACCTGTTACTCATCCCAGCTTCTGCCAACCTAGAAGTTCGAAAGCATGTAAAAATGCAAGTAGAAAAATAGGGACCACTCCGGTGGGAAGGTAACAGTGTTCCGTGCGCCTCTGGCGTCCAGTCATGCCGGCCACATGACCACGGAGAAGTCCTCGGACAAGCGCTGGCTCTTCGACTTTGAAACGGAGATGAGCACCGGCCCCTAGAGTCGGAAACGACTAGCACGCATGTGCGGGGGAACCTTTATCTTTATTCTTTTTATATCTTTCTAAAGAGGTGGCCCTTAAGCCACCTTGATAAATCAGCTGTTGGAAGCCATGTTCTCTCTGGAAGCAACATCTGAGGACCAAAATCTATCTCAAAGTCCTCTGGCCACGGTAGAGAAAATATGGGCAAGATGACCTGGGTTTGCAACATCTTCTCTTGTTTTTTTTTCTCCCTCCCCTTCAACTTACAGGACAGCCAGATGTGCAAATGTATTCCCGCTATCCCATGTCGGCCGGCAAGATGAACACACTGCACTGCTTTGCAGAGGGTTTCCATCCTCCCAAAATCAATGTTACTCTTCTGAAGAACAATGTTGAACTACCCGAAGTCAAGCAGTCTGATCTCTCTTTCAAAGAAGACTGGACCTTCCAGCTTCTGACTTACGCTTCGGTGGTTCCCAATGGAAATGATGAATATGCGTGCAAGGTGGAACACCAGACGCTTAAAGTGCCAAAAATTGTCAAATGGGGTAACTGCTTTGACTTGGCTTTCTGTTCCATTTCCTCCTCTCCCTCCATAGCCTTCCTCCACTTGAAACAGCAATAGTTAAGATGTCTTAGGCCATGGTTTAGCCCAGGGGTCTCCAAACTTGGCTACTTTAAGGCTTGTGGACTTCAGCTCCCAGAATTACCCAGCCAGCACGGTCCACAAGTCTTAAAAATGGTCAAGTTTGGAGACACCCCAGTTTAGCTGGAGAATACATCATGGGAGTCACCAGTCTAGTCTCTCTCCACATATTGCTGTCTAGTCTTCCTGGTCTCCTTCCCCTTGGTGAAGGATCCTGGGAGTTGTAGTTCAGCAACCTCTGAAGAGCTAGAAGTTCCGCACCCCTCCTGGGCACTGAAGTAACCTTTGGTTGAACCCAGTCCTAACTTCCAATGAATCATGATAATCTGTTGGATTGCTCGCAATTTCCGATCTTCCATCTACCATCTCTGGCAAACCATGGCTTACTTTTTCAGCCTTTGATAGTTGAGCGGTCAGAAAACAGGCAACACGTGAATGTTGGAATTCTACTTTATTGTCATGGGGTAGAATAACAGAAGTCTGGAAATGATAGTTAGCATCCCTTTTCTGTATCTTAGGATTTCAGTAGCAATATTTCTAAAAAGAAGTACAATCAGTTCACGAAGTCTAATTGTTTTTTATTATTCTGTATTAAATTTGTACACTTCCCAATTTCCAATGATTCTGGGCAGTTCGCTTGTGAAGATCACGAAAAGGAATCTGTTACAGACCAGTTGTGGATCTGTAGGGTACTGTTAGATTCTGTTCTTGCCTTCCCTAGATCGCTTTCTTTTAAGAGGATTGCTCTTGAGGTTCCTCTGAAATATACTAACTCATTCTACAAAAGCCTTTGTTAGAAAATGCTGCCAGAAAGGTCTTTTTAACCATTTAAGACAAAAAAATAAAAAATGTAGATGGTGAACTTCTGGCTGAGCATGCGAAGCAGCAGCAAAGAAATAGCTTAGAATCTGTAGGCCCTCAATGATTTGATATATGTTTGAAGAAATGTTTGCTAAAAGTTTACTCTCTCTGTCTTCTACAGAACATAATTCCTAAGCCAGTAGTCTCCATCAAATAAGGTAAGAGATGGCTGTTTCATGAAAAGTGTGCTTCACAAGAAATATGAAAGTACATGTATTACGTTTATGTGTAGTAGTATTACTAAGGGGACGCAGTGGCTCAGTGGGTTAGGACGCTGAGCTTGTCGATCAGAAGGTCAGCAGTTTGGCGGGTGCAATCCCGAGTGCCGCATAACAGAGTGAGCGCCTGTTACTCGTCCCAGCTTCTGCCAACCTAGCAGTTCGAAAGCACGTAAAAAATGCAAGTAGAAAAATAGGGACCACTCCGGTGGGAAGGTAACAGCGTTCCGTGCGCCTTTGGCGTCTAGTCATGCCGGCCACATGACCACGGAGACGTCCTCGGACAAGCGCTGGCTCTTCCGCTTTGAAACGGAGATGAGCACCGGCCCCTAGAGTCGGAAACGACTAGCACGCGTGTGCAGGGGAACCTTTATCTTATTACTAAGGGAGTAGAAGATCAGCTTGCTGTCACGAAAGAGAAAGTGGTAAACAAAATGAAAGCCATGTGTTTAAGCAGCTTTTGTCAGGAGAGAGACCTGTTTTTAAAAAAAGAAACTTCAGACCAGTGTTTCTCAAACTTGGCTACTTTAAGATGTGTGGACTTCAACTCCCAGAATTCCCCTGCCAGCATGCATGTATATGTGTGTACTGTATGTCTCTGTGTGCAGAATCCATATGATATACCGTCAAAAAGCGTAGAACACAACAACCAAAATAATCATAATTAATATTTCTACTGTACTTTAAAGCAGAGCTGCCTTCTTTCCCTGTTATCAAAAAGTCCTTTTTACTTACCCAGTGTAGGTAAAACACTTTAAAAGTCCCTGCTGTGATTGGGTAATGGGTTCATTGTCTAAAAAAGGTTAAATCGTGGCAACTAGACCAAAGTTTGTTAATCTGAGATGTTTCACTTCCCATTCAGGAAGCTTCATCATGTTTCTTACCCAAAGAAAAACCAATTTTATTCAGTGTTGGATAATTTACCCAGGTTTGGCTGAGCACTGCTTTAAACACCTTTCACAATCTTTTGTCAGTCCTTACAAGACCCCTGCACAACTTTTGCAATACTTTTAAAAGTACTTTCCCCATGCTTTCATTATTTTATATTTTCAATATAAATCAAGAGAGACTCAAACACAGATGCAAAAAACAGTTTGGTTTTCCAACCCAGCCAATAGTGTACTGTACTACATTTCTTGTTTTTTTTAATGTAAAAATATTCTTTTTTTCTCCCCCAGATTCTATGAATGCTGCTTTCAACCACTATTTCTACTGATGATGTTTCTGAATTTACTTCAAGTGCTGTTTCTGCTTATCACTGATTGAAAAGCATCAGTTTTAACTTTTAAAAGCCAGGCCTTTTCAGGAAACTTATCAAAGATAGCCCGTGTGTGTTTATATAAATCAGCATTTGAGCCATCGTGATTTTATAAAAAGTTTTCTACATTTAGAGTCACAGTCCATATGGAGTCATCATAAATATATATCATCATAAATATATAGTCTCTTAGACAGTTCCTAACTATGATTGATTAATCAATTTGAATGTCTGAAAAGGCCATCACTTTCGCTTTATTACTATGTTAAGTCTTTTAGGAATTAAGAGTATTTTCTTCTGTTATTGTTGAGATAAGAATGGAAAAATGGAATTTTCTAAAAATGATCATTAAAGTTTCCTTTTATAAACTGCTCAATATGCCAGCTCAGCTGATAATTTTTCCCAGCACTTAAGTTCATTTGTCCTCTGCTGATGTATACATAATCCTCCAATAAAAGATACCTAACAATGTTTTCTTTGGAAGTTCTTTGTGGCTTGTGAATGATTGAGAGAAGCACCTCAAAAGTAGTTTACAATAAAACATTAGGCTACAGAGTAAGCAATTCATTAAAAGAATATACTTTTTTAAAAAAAAAACCAATATAAGCTACATGGGACCTGGCCAAGATTCTCCGCCAAATTTAGCACACTGCAAATGTTTAGGCCTTTAACTCAGCCAGTGAAATACATTGCACAGAATATTTAGTAACAATATTTCTCAAGAGTTGCATTGACTGAGGATTTCTTTGTCAGTAAATCATCCTGATCTTATTTGGCTTATAAATAAATGCTTCGAAATCATAGCTCTACAAGATTTGGAGGAGGTTTTTTTTTTTTTTTGCAGATGTAAGGTTATGAAAACGATAGGTGTCCGGATAAAAGAATAAAATAAGAGCCGTTTGTTCTTGCTTTAAGAGCTTTGTGAGGAGGTTTGAGACTAAATAATTTAATAGAGAGCCAACGGAATCTTCTGGAAGAAGAAGACAGTTGGAGAGTGGCAGTTAGAAGGGAGGGCACTGAAAGCAGGTTAGTGAGTGACGCAGGCAAAGAACCAAGGATTTCATCTAAACAGTAAAGTGGAGACCTTATTCTGCAAAATAGGTGACTCCGTAGAAATGCTATAAATGATAGATCATTGTAGAAATGGGTGGAAATTGGAAGCCAGGCTCAAATTTAACTTGAAGCACCCCAATCCTGTGCATGCCTTTCAAAGGAAGGGCTAGATGGTGACTTCTAGCTCCCAGTGTGGCATTTGCCCTGATCTGAAATGACATCAAGTGGAAATTGGTGAGACAGTTGTAATGTCTACAACTGGCCAGATTAATCAGTGAAACCTTTGGATGGTTTAACAAAGGTGATTCTGATTAATTAGGCTGCAGATTTTTCAATCATTAAGAAAATACAGGCATGAAAGTTTAACAGGAGATGGCAAAAATCAATCTTCCACAATTGACTGCTTTGGCAAGTATGGGTGTAAGGGTGGTAAGAATTTTCATCAGAAGGACTTAACTCCAACATAACTAGGGATTGGAAAAATTAATCTCACCTATTGTTGAAAATTCATCTATTAAACTTAATTGCCGCTCATCTCCAACAACTTTTAGCTGATCTAAAATCTAGCTGATTTGTTAGATGGTCAACTTTATTTTGGTTAAAGATTGTAGATGCATTCAATGACGGAACTGGAGGTGGCCCCAGGTAGATGATCTACTAATACAATCCTTGTCATTTAAGACAATCGTTCTCACGCATGCTTTCTTCCCTACTTCTGATTGTTGCTTCAGTGTTTGCTCTTTCCAGTACGATGTCTACTTCCAGTAGCAAAAATCCGTCCACTTCCTCACTCATTTCCCTAAACGAACAAGCAGTGAGCCCGATTCTTGCCAGCTCATCAAACACCTCATGGGACCTGCATGCAGATGACTTCACCAAGGAGTTGTCCTGTTCTCTTTGCCTCGAACTGTTTAAAGAGCCGGTCATTCTACCTTGCGGTCATAACTTCTGCAAACCTTGCCTGGAGGCCATCTGGAATAAAAAGGGTGTTTTCTGCCCAGAATGTCATGTCAACTTTCCTGAACGCAAGTTCATAATCAACCAAGCCTTGGAAAAGATGGCGGAGAAGATTAAGACTTTTCACGTAGGTGGCCAACAGCAGAAATGCTTGGAGCATGGCGAACCACTGACCCTTTACTGGAAGCCTCAAGGGA
Source organism: Daboia siamensis (assembly GCA_024449315.1). Lineage (NCBI taxonomy): Eukaryota > Metazoa > Chordata > Lepidosauria > Squamata > Viperidae > Daboia > Daboia siamensis. The sequence continues at coordinate 601,164 of JAKJMR010000066.1, forward strand.
AACTAGCTTGTTTCACCTGCCGAGAAGCTCAGATGACTAAGGATCAATGCTCTCAGTTTCTTCTCATCCCCGATGCGGTGCAGATATATACGGTAAATGACACGCTGAGGCCTTGATCCCCATCAACGGTCCCGAGAGCCAGTCAAAGGGAAACTTCTGAAGGATGTTTCAGCAGATCACCTCTTAATATTCTGCGGTATTTCTCAAGCTCAGCAACTTTACAGTAAGCCATGTGGACTTCAGCTCCCAGAATTCCACAGCCAGCATGCTGGCTCTGGAATTGTGGGAGATGGAAGTCCACACCACTTAAAGTTGCTGAGTTCGAAAAACCCTTGTGTTCTGTTTGAAATGACCCACCCTTCAAGGATGACCCACATTTGAAGGCTAAGGATTTGGGGCAGAAGTCACTTTTTTCAGTGCCGTTGTAACTTGGAACGGTCACTAAATGAACTGTTGTAAGTCGACCTGCGCAAATGCCTACTTCAAAATTGTGTTAAAGCAGATGTGCGCGCTCTTTGAAATGCCCACTGGTTTTCTCAGAGGAACACTAGAAGCCAAACTTTTCACAGGAGAAAGAGAAGGAGCCCAGTCAGAATCAAATGCAAAGGACATTTAATCAAAACTGCAATTTAACTCAAACGAAACCTGTAAAAGTGCAGTTACGTGATTATTCCCCATGTTTCAAAGAGTATTATTTCCTTTCTGCTACATTAAAACTGAAGAAGCAACAACTTTGATGGACTTGGGGTATCCTACCTAAGGTTTTGATTAGAAAGTGAACGTCTATATTGATACAGGTTAGCCTTGTATTTTAAACAATCATTTCAGAACTGAAAGTAATACTACATAACCTTGCAACTTAAAGACCTTTGGACTTCAATTCCCAGAATTCCCCAGCCAGCCATGCTGACTGGGGAATTCTGGGAGATGAAGTCCATAAGTCTTAAAAGTTGCCAAGTTGGACACCCCTGCTGTATATATTTGCAGCATTATTTTTCAACAAACCATGAGTTAGGGCCTAGTTGGCATCTAGGAAATCCACTAAAAGGTTCGAACAACTTTTTAATCTGGCTAAAACGTAGCTGTAACTTGACATTATATCCATAGGAAACGCTACTCACATTGAGACTTCAGCTCAGGTCTATCCTGGTAAAACTGGAGGTGTTGAAGAATGCCCAGGAGGAGAAAATATCTAGTCATAAAGTGAGTATGCACAAATTCAGTAGATACCATCCGTTTGAATTTTTTTTTGGACGGGGGGAGGGAACAATATGTTTAATTCCCCCATTTTCAACACAAATATGTACACTGCAAGCCAATAAAATCAGAATTGGTTTTCTTTCTTGGTAGCCATTATTAAAATGAGGAAATGGGTCTAAAGCAATGTTGCAAAAGCTCATTTATGGTGTAGTTATTGTTCCCTGGTAAATAACAGATCAACAATCAGAATCTCTATAACTAGTGTCCGTTAGTTGCATGGATTTTCTTTTCAATCTTTTTTCTTTTTTTTATTTTCAGGAGAACAAATTACAGCTCCAGTACCATATCTCCTTGGAGTTCCTAAAGCTGCACCAGTTTCTTCACACCAAGGAGAAAATGTTAATTCATCGGTTAAAGGAAGAGAGTGAAATACTCCTGCAGGAAATGGAAGGAAATCTAAACAAACTCCAAGACAGATCGCAGATTGCGAAGGATACTTTGGTCTGCATTCAGGCTCGGCTGTACCAACAAAATTCTGCGGGTTTCCTAAAAGTAAGATTTCCAGATTTACAGTTGAACGTGGTTTGGGATTATGTCGCTGGAGTCTCAGATGTAGGACTCTCAGGCATCTGCTTAGCATCGAGAAGAAGGATGTAGTTGAGAATTACAATGTCAAGTAGACAAGGTCAAAGATAGAGCTTGCAGCCATTTGGCTTTAAGATCATTTCGTGCATATTTTAGAAGAAAGATATGTATGTCACCCAGGGCCTTCAAAACTGTGAAGACCATTGAGAATTTTGAAATCTAATCTACTACCTGTTTTGCTTTGTTGAGTTATATTTATGCTATAAATGGGTCCAAAGGGAAGGCAATTTAGAAATGATTCTTCTTCCTTTTCTCTTGTTTTTTTTCTCCTCCTGACAGGGAATAAAGCCATTTGTAGACCGGTGAGTATGAGTCTATAAGGAAATATTCCAAAATAATTATTGCAGACCTCAAGAGTAGCAAAAATATGACGATTAACCACAAAACCTGGACCATCCCCATTGGTTGGCCTGATCTTCCTGGAGCTGCATATCCTGCCCTGTCCGAAGGAACTCAAACATAAATACATAAGGGTCTTCCCTTGAGATTGGGAATCCCAACATTCAACGCTTCAGCATCTATGTAGTTTTCTTCTATGTTCATGCAAGCACATGTAGCACTGTTCAAGCAATGAATAGAAGAGAATGATTATTGTTCAGGGTTGAACTGTGTGGTCCTTGGTGCTCTCTGAGCTTGGTGTTATCTTGCAGACATTTCATTACCCAACCCATCATCAGTGCATGGATGCTGTTAATTAGTTGGGTAATGAAAGGTCTGCAAGAAAACAACCAAGATCAAAGAGTACCAAGGACCGTACAAGGAATAAGTTAATTGGCCTATGTTGCTACTTCATTTTTCCTCCTTAGCTCCATGCAATTATATCAGACAGGAAGAAATGCCAAGGATAATGTTGGCATCAAACACAGCTGTTTTCCATATAGTCATTTGTGGACAACGTATATAGCAATTCTTTGAGGCAGGAAGGGTTCCTCACTGCATTGCTCTTAACCAGTATATATCCAAGATAATAGTGGTTTCTGGGATTATCTTCCCCCTCCTCTCCCATCATTATCCTATTTAACTAACTCTACAAATGTCTTAGGGACGTGGTGGCTCAGTGGGTTAGGACGCTGAGCTTGTCGATCAGATGGTTGGCAGTTTGGTGGGTTGAATCCCGAGTGCCACGTAACAGAGTGAGCGCCTGTTACTTGTCCCACCTTCTGCCAACCTAGCAGTTCGAAAGCACGTAAAAAATGCAAGTAGAAAAATAGGGACCACTCCTGTGGGAAGGTAACAGCGTTCCGTGCGCCTTTGGCGTCTAGTCATGACCACGGAGACATCCTCGGACAAGCGCTGGCTCTTCAGCTTTGAAACGGAGATGAGCACCGGCCCCTAGAGTTGGAAATGACTAGTATGCATGTGCGGGGGAACCTTTACCTTTACCTTACAAATGTCTTGTGTAGGATGGAGCAGAAAACTGACAATTCGTCTCTGGGACAGTTAGTGACTGGGATGCTGAACTCTGGAGAATTCAAGGGCCCCATGCATTATGCCATATGGAAAGAAATGAGAACCATCCTTAATCCAGGTAAAGAAGCAACCAGATCCAGTTGATCTTAACTGAAATGGATTTTTTTTTCACATTCCTATCATGGAAGAAGAGATAGTGAAGCTCATGGAACTGGCTGGACTGGCGAAAGAAGCTATTCTGATTAAGGAAAATACTTTAGTCTGACTTTGTTTCCACTTGGAAACCACTGTTGGACTTCTTGCTAAAGAAACCCACATTTAATTTTGGGATTTGACTCTTGAAATTGTTTATGATGATAGAAATACTGTTGCTGTTGATTTTAGAATAAGAGCTTCCTGTATTTCATATCTGTACAAAAAAAGAAAAGTTAGCACACCGTGTAGATAGGCCTTGTTTATACTGCATCAAGTCATGTGGATAGATCTCCTGTGCTTCACCAGTCATGTGCTTCCTTCCCCAGACATCACCTTCATCACTTTGGATCCTAAAACAGCCCACCCCAACTTGATCCTCTCCGAAGGGTTGACCTGCGTCTGGCATAACGACACGAAGCAGATTCTTCCAGATATTCCAGAAAGATTTGACTGCAGTGTTTCGGTCTTAGCTTCTGAAGGATTCACCACCGGGAAGCACTACTGGGAAGTGGAAGTGAAGAAGAAGACCAAGTGGACCTTGGGAGTTGTTCGGGAAAGCGTTAACCGCAAAGGGAATTATCCCCTGTCACCCAAGGAGGGCCACTGGTTGATCAAGCTGAGGAATAAGAATGAGTTAAAGGCTGTAGATGTCTACCCCAAATGTCTAACCTTGGTTGGCAATCTGTGCAGAGTGGGGATCTATTTGGATTATGAGGAAGGCCAGGTATCCTTTTATGAGGCCCTGGCTATGTCTCACCTCTACACCTTCACGGACACTTTCACCGAGAAGGTGTACCCCTACTTTTGCCCATGTCTGAACGACTCTGGAGAGAACAAGGAACCACTGAGAATCATTGCTTTTGATATGTAGAAGCATGGTGAAGTTGGAGATATCTCCTCAGCCGATATGTCTCAGCCTGGCTTTGGGGGGAAAAAAAAGGAGCTTATAGGATTGTGGGATACGCCTCCAGTGCCAATAGAAGAGCCCAACCATTTCCTTTGGACTTCTGCTGTGGTTTACTACTGCAGTAGAGTAGGTTTTTTGCCCCTTTCTGTGGTTCAGCTGGGACAACAGTCATGTCTTGAAAAGGTAGCCAGATGCCTCCTTGACCACTTAAACAGCATCTCCATTGGCGTCATCTGATTTCTTTCTGGGACAATATCTGACTGTAAGGTTGAGCAGAAAGATGTATCCCAAGCTATTAGTGTTCCATTCCATAACACACATATGATTATAATAATAAGAATAATAATAAAGGTATCTTGATCAAATCAAAAGAAAAAGTTAAATTTTGTTGTTGTTGTTAGTTGCGAAGTCGTGTCCGACCCATCGCGACCCTATGGACAATGTTCCTCCAGGCCTTCCTGTCGTCTACCATCTTCTGGAGTCCATTTAAGCTCACGCCTACTGCTTCAGTGACTCCATCCAGCCACCTCATTCTCTGTTGTCCCCTTCTTCTATTGCCCTCCATCTTTCCCAGCATGAGGCTCTTCTCCAGTGAGTCCTTTCTTCTCATTAGGTGGCCAAAGTATTTGAGTTTTAGCTTCAGGATCTGGCCTTCTAAAGAGCAGTCAGGGCTGATCTCTTCTAGGACTAACCAGTTTGATCACCTTGCAGTCCAAGCGACTCGCAGGAGTCTTCTCCAGCACCATAGCTCAAAGGCCTCAATTCTTTGGCGCTCAGCCTTTCTTATGGTCCAACTTTCACAGCCATACATTGCAACTGGGAAGACCACAGCCTTGACTATACGCACTTTTGTTGACAGGGTGATGTCTCTGCTTTTTAGTGTTCTGTCTAGGTTTGCCATGGCTTTCCTCCCGAGGAGCAAGCGTCTTTTAATTTCTTGGCTACAGTCCCCATCTGCAGTGATCTTGGAGCCCAGGAAAATAAAATCTGTCACTACCTCCATTTCTTCCCCATCTATTTGCCAGGAATTGAGAGAGCCAGATGCCATGATCTTGGTTTTCTTAATGTTTAGTTTCAACCCAAGTTTAGTTTCAACCCAACTCTCCTTCACTCGCAACAAGAGGCTCTTTAGTTCCTCTTCACTTTCTGCCATTAGAGTGGTATCATCTGCATATTTTAGGTTGTTGATGTTTCTTCCGGCAATCTTAATTCCAACTTTTGATTCATCTAGCCCTGCCTTTCTCATGATGTGCTCTGCATATAAGTTAAATAGGCAAGGCGACAGTATACAGCCTTGCCGGACTCCTTTCCCAATTTTGAACCAATCAGTGGTTCCGTGTCCAGTTCTCACTGTTGCTTCTTGACCCGCATATAGGTTTCTCAAGTTAAATTTAAGCATGGCTTTTTCCCTCTTCTGATGTTTGATGGAAAGCTCACTTCTTCAGAACCGGTGTGAAAACAGGCAAATGTTCAGAAACTTGAGGAAGTAATACAGGTAGTCCTCAACTTACAACAGTTCATTTAGTGACCACTCAATGTTACAACAGCAGTGAAAAATGAGACATATGACCGTTTTTCACAGTTGCAACCTTTGCAGCATCCCCATGATCACGTGATCAAAATTCAGATGCTTGTCAACTGGTTCATAATTATGACAATTGCAGGGTCCTGAGGTCACGTGATCCCCTTTTGCAACCTTCTGACAAGCAAAGTCAATGGGGAAGCCAGATTCATTTAACAACCGTGTGACTAACTTAACAAGTGCCGCGATTTGCTTAACAACTGTGGCGAGAAAGGTCGTAAAATGGGGCAAAACTTAGCAGCGATTGAAATTTGGGCCTCAGTTGAGGTTTGTAAGTCGAGGACGGCCTGTACTCCAAGCCAAACATCCGCGGTTGACTTCTGTTACTCTTTGCCTATTCTGTGGGTTTGAAATATCACTGTTAGCATGATTACGGTTCACATGATCTATATTTTGCAAAGGCTGCTCTTTTGAATCTGCAAGCAGGCTTCGGGGGCCTCTTTTAGGCCCTTTATTTTCGGAGCTGGGTGAGCTCCGGGCTCTGGATTTAGCTGCCCTTTGCAACATCCTGACCAGGGAGGAGACCCCCCTCCCACCCACACCCCCCATCCCGGGAAGGAGAAGGAAACCCAGGTCTGTGATTTGCCTGCAGCTTCCACTGGAGAAATGCACACCTGGGTGCAAAACAAGCGTGCAAGAGAGGCTCAGACGCCTGTGCAAACTGCTCCCTTCAGGGCGGAGTCATTTCGGGGCCTTCGTTCAGACAGAGAGGAAATGGGACCGATGGAGCTGGGCGAGGGTCCTGCTGGGCCTCAAGGCGGGATGTTTACAGGCCGCAGCGCCTGGTTCTCGCAGAGCGTCCCCCGAGAGCTCTACCACCTTTGGGGTGAGGAGGGGGGCAAGGGAATCCCCATGGGAGGAGGGAGGGGAGGGAGGAAAGCAGGGGAAGCCCCCATTGGGGTGAAGGGGCCCAAGTCTTCCCCCAGTTGCAATTAAGGGCTGCTGGTGAGAATCGGGCAGAAATCAAAATGGCACCCATGTCCTTGAACCCCCTCCGCCCAGCCCTCCAGGCTTTGAATTTTGACAATGGCGGTGGGGGGGGGGGCATGGACCCCAGCAAAGCCAGGAGAAAGTTCCTCTGCCTGGGGAGGCTGAACCTAGGGACCTAATTTTAAGCAGAATTACAGGGAGTCCTAGGCAAGTTGCATCCCCGACTTCGTGACCTTATTTTATTTTATTTTATTTTGGCAAATCCCAGCAGTTGTTAAATGAGTCGTGGAGTCATTAAGCGAACCCAGCTTTCCCCATTGACTTTGCTTGCTGAAAGGGAGGTGGCAAATGGCAATCACGTCACCCTGGGGCAGGGCAACCTGGGTAATTACGTGCCAGGTTGCCATGTGCCCAAATTTTAATCACCTGGCCATGGGGATTGTTTTGCCAGCTGTAAGGGCAAGGACTGGTTGTAAGTCACGTTCTTCAGAGCCGTTGGAACTTCAAACAGTCGCTAAATGAACAGTTGCAAGTCAAGGACAATCTGTATCGAGATTTACATCCAAATATCGATGTGAACTTTTCAGCCTTTTTTCTGAGAAAAACCTAAATCTTGGTAGACCAAGTCATTTGCAAAGAATATACTGTACCAGGTAGTCCCTGACCAATGACCACAATTGTGCCCAAAACTTCTGTTGCTAAGTGAGACATTTGTTAAGTGAATTCTGCCCCATTTTAGGACCTTTCCTGCCACAGTTGTTAAAGCGAATCATTGTTAAGTTAGTAAAATGGTGGTTTAGCGAATCTGGCTTCCCCTGTTGCCTTTGCTTGTCGGAAGGTCACAAAAATGGGATCACGTGATCCCGGGACTCTGCAACCGTTGTAAATATGAGCCAGTTGCGAAGGGTCCAAATTTTGATCACGTGACCAATGGGGAGGCTGCCACAGTCGTAAGTGTGAAAAATGGTGATAAGTTGCTTTTTTCAGTGTCGTCGTCACCTCGAAAGGTCACTAAATGAACTGTTGTAAGTGGAGGGCTTACCTGTATTGTGACTTCACGTTGTTGTGTTGCATGATCTTCCCTGTGATGTTTTTCTGCAGTTGGTGAAGGAGGGCTGATTGTGAATTTGGATGCTGCTGATTATCTCTTCAGCAGCAACGCTTCTCACCCGGATACAAAAAGGTATCGCAACTCCGCTTGGATCAGTATCTTACATGGTTTTATTTTTTCGACCAGGGGAAAAAAATCCTCTGTCTTGAAGGGTTCAAGACACCATGCAGTTCACTCTCCTACATCTTGTGAGCCAAAAATTCTGGCTTCCTGCTAGATTTTATTTATCTCTAGCTTTAGTTAAATTCTTGGCTGGGGTTTAGAATTCGATTATTTAATTAAGAGCTGCAAATAAACTACACGGAGGCCTAGAGGTGAAGACGCCTCTCGCTTGGAAGGTTGAGAGTTCAATTTTAGGCAGCGGCAGATGTTTCTCTATCAGGGCACAGAGAAGAAAATATCTGCTGTGAACTCCGTGTGGGTGTCAGTAAGGGCATCCAGCCAGTAAACTCTCCATTCAGTCGCCCTGACTCCACCCTGAATAAAAAAATTAAAAGGGAGAGAAAAAAAAGGGGGGGGGGGGAAATGAAGAGCTGTGAGTCTTCTAGAGTCTTGTGCCATATAGATAATTGTGCATATAGACAAATTATTACATGCACACCCACCACAGTACAAAAGTGGGCATCACATTGCAAAAAAAAAAAATATGCTCCAATTTTGCTTGGTGTGGATATTTAATAGAAATGAAGAAATTGCTTTGCACTCACAGATTTATGAGAAATGCTCTGCTTTCTGCAAACCATCGGTACCTTCCCTTGTGAAGTTGAAGTCTAACACCACACAAGGAAATGCGTTGAATTGTTTCACCTGACCTTCATAAGTTTCCTTCTTCTTGCCTAGAATACACCAAAGTTTAGACTATCTAGAGGACCGGGTCACCGTTTTTCATGCCTGCTTTCTTACTGCGAGTATCAATGCTGAAATAAAAAACACCGTACCTCTAGGACATTTTGTTCTCCTACCAGCCAGCTTGCAAAAAGGTTGTGTATGTATAGAACAGACTGAGCAATAAGTTTAACAATAATAGTAATAACAACAACAACAGCAACATCTGCCTGTCTCAGGTCCTAGAGAATTTTCTTTCTTTCTTTCTTTCTTTCTTTCTTTCTTTCTTTCTTTCTTTTCTTTCTATAATCTGTATATAATGTATGTTCTCATTTGTGTTTTTTACTTGTGTGTAGTGTGCACTGTGGACAGCACTTAATTTTGTTGTGAGTTACACAGTGACAATAAAGATATTCCATGATCCTGCAACCGTCATAAATATGAACCAACTGCCAAGCAGCTGAATTTTGATCATGTGTATGGGGATCCCCACAAGGGTTGTAAGTGTGAAAAATGGTCTTAAGTCATTTTGTTTTCAATGCTGTAACTTGGACCGGTCACTAAATGAACTGGTGTAAGTTGAGGACTGCCTGAATAAAAGAACAGCTGATACACTTGGCAAGAAAACCTCATCAAGCAATTGCAACTACATATATTATAAACAGAGAGGTAATGTGGATTTGCACCTGTATGGCTATGCATGCCAATGAGATCGATTTGTTTTTCTAACTATATCAGGTTCGGACTATATTGTAAGCATAGGATGAATCTTTTTAGAAATTTCCCAGGTGGGGATATAAGTTTCCAGATAAGGCTGGAAAACAGATGTTAGTATTCTATTATAAAAGATGCATCACATTTAATTACTGTGCATAGTAAATTTGGCAGCTAGTATAATTGCTAGTGAAGAATGGCCCTGTTGTTACATTAATAATTGAATAAACTTTCTCTTCTTGAGTGTTTTCTTTTCTTTTTTTCCCCCCTTTTTGCCTTCACTGTAGAAATTAGAAAAAAAATTGGCCGCTTTATCTGGGAACAGATAACCAGTCCAGTTCAGGACTTACACGACAGTCCACTTATACCGCAGGTAAGAAAAAAAATAATATCTAGAATGCAACAATTAACAATATTATGGCCCAGAGTTTTTTTTAAAAAATTTTTTGTTATTTTCCCTCAGGCAAAATTGTTCATAGAAGGTGACTACTGCCCCATATAAGAGAATACGATTTATGAGGCTGATTGAATTTCTTTTATAATCCGGTATAGCCAGATGGAATAATGAGACATTTGAAATTACGGTTGTTTTTTCTCTCCACAGTCTGGTCCAGTTGCTGAATCAAAAAGCATCAAGAAGCAGGAACAGATAAGAGACGAGAAAGAGCTGGAGAAATGGTATAAATTTGAATGGCAACAATGGTAGGAGATTAATATGTATTGAAGGGTAATGTATTGACTGAGAATAACTAATCAGTCTAACTAATCTGTTTCTCCTGGCTCTTGAAAACGATTAATCAGAGCAAAGCCTAGATCCTTGATTCTTAGTTAGCAAGATGATAGATGAGAAAAATGATAAACTGAAATTAAGAACAGCCCTTCTCACTGTATTTATCAATAGAGGAACTGTGATAAACCAGAGCAAGGGGTTGGACTAAAAGTTCCCCATGGTCCCTTCCAGTTCTGTGATTTTAATATTTACGTTTCTTGCAGCCAAGGTCCAAGGAGATCTGAAACAGGGAAGCTAACCTACATTCCTCTTCAAGGTTATCCATCAAGTAACATGGCGACAGGTATATAAAATATATGATGGATACTTTACTAAGACATATGGCTCAGGAGAGCAATAACTAGGTTTTCTAATGTCTCATGATGTTGGACAAATTAGAGGATGTGGTCGGAGACATTTATCTCTGTCTAGCTAGCCAAACTCCCTTTTTATGACCCTGTAATCCCTTAATTTGGGATAGTCAGGGCGACTGGATGGAGCTGAGCGTTTACTGTCTGGATGCCCTTCCTGATGCCTATGCGGAGTTCACAACAGATTTTTTTTTCTTTGCACCATAAGAGAGAACCATCTGCCACTACCTAGTATTGAACTCTCAAACTCTCAACCTTCTGAGTGAGAGGCGAGGGTCTTCAGCACTAGGCCACCACTATCTATCTATCTACCTATCTATCTATCTATCTATCTATCTATCTATCTATCTATCTATCTATCTATCATTGTCTCTCTCTTTCTCTTTCTCTCTGACACTGTCAGTCTGTATGTCTAAGATTTATCTATCTATCTATCTATCTATCTATCTATCTATCTATCTATCTATCTATCTATCTATCTATCTATCTATCTATCTATCATCTATCTGTATAATGCATATTTATTAGCATTTCTTTTCTAGGTTATACCTCTGAGAGACAGTTGAAGAAATTTCTCGGGAAGATACAAGATTTCATTCCTGGCTGTTCTGGTTATTTAGCATACTGGATTCCGAATGAAACCAATCTTTTCTCTGATGTAAAAATGAAATTAAAGAGGAAGTCATGAATAACTTCCTTATGAAGAACGATGCTTGTTTCTCAGTTAACTTCCCTGCAGTTTTTAATTCCTTCTTTTTTTTCCCAGTAGAGTTTGGAACGTTATTATTGCAAAAGCTGTTAAGTGCAAAAGTTGTGAAGTTTCATGCTGCTCTTTCTGTAGACGAGTCAATCTGACCAAATTAGGGCATGTCCTCTTCTTAGAACTCCAGCTATTAAAATGTTGCTACTGTTTAATGAAATCAGTGTGTTTTAGATCCGTTGTGTTTTGACATTTGCTCTGCCATGAAATATTAGCATTTTTATTTATATCTATTTACATACCACCTTCTATTATTTTTATGCATAATTCAAAGTGGAGAACATACTCAATACTCCTCCTATTTGCTCCACAACAACATCCTTGTGAGGTGGGCCAATCCGCTTAAGGCGATACTAGAAGTCCCCAACGCCTGGTGATTGGCCCAAAGTCACCCAGCGAGCCAACTTTGATTAACGGTTGGGAATATCAACTGTTGGTTTTATCTGTGTTTGCTGCTCACAGTAATCTCCTATATACATAGAATGAAGGCTATTGCTAAGCACATTGATTTGTGCTTTATATTGTAAGCCGCCCTGAGTCTTCGGAGAAGGGCGGGATATAAATGGGATTTTAAAAAAAAATGGGGAGCAAGTCATTATTTTGAAAACGTGAATTTCCTCTGCCAGATACTCTGTGGTGGTGAATTAGTGCTGATCTTGTCCAGGAGGTGGCAGCATTGAGCCAGCCTGAACTGATCTAAAGAAAAAAAAAGAATTAAGCAACACTTGAGTTACTTGATACTTAATACTTGAGTTATATTATAATATACTGTAGAATTGTAAAAAAACAACAACACCCTGGAGGAATGTAGTGACCAACTACTCCATACTGTAGCCTAGAAAATAACAAGGTATCCAGGCAATCACCTGGAATTCAGCCCCCTGTCTCTGTTTTGAAGACCAGCCTATCTAATATAGTATCAATCTGCAGTTCGTTATTGTGAATTACAGATCCAGGCAGTCCTCAGTTTTACAACGACTTGTTCAAAGTTACAACAGCATTGCAATAAAATAACTTATGATCAGTATCCACGCATAACGAATATCAGAGCATCCCCGTGGTCACGGGGTCAAAATTTGGATAGCGGGCACGTTTTCAGGACAGTTGCACTGCCCCGGGGTCATGTGCTCCCCATTTTTAACTTGACCAGCTGGTTTTTGACAAGCAAAGCCAATTTGGGGCAGGGGGGGGGAAGGCAGATTCACTTAAGGACCCCATGATTCATTTCCCAACTGATTCGTTTCACAATTGCGGGCAAGGAAAATTTGTAAGATGAGGTGCAACTCGCTAAACAGCTGGCTGGCTAAGGAAATTTTTGGGCTCACCTGTGGACCTGAGGACCACCTGTACAATACCTTTACGGGGCAGAGGGGAGGGGGGATCTAAAGAGAGGGAGATACAGAGAGTGATAAATCAGTAAGAACCCATGTTCTTACGAAGCAAGAATCCTTCGGTTTGACGTTATTCAATGCATTGCGATTCTCTTCCCGGACCACGAGCCAAGTTGTGTGGTCAAATCTGTTTGTGTAGGAATGAGTTATGGGGAAACCAGTGTGTTCTTTTTCACCTGTTCTGTGCTCTTGACAAGGCTGTTTCGTAACGTTTGGCAAGGGAGTTAATTGTAGGGCAGCCAAGTCAGACATGCGTCCCTTTGCAGAATTGCTTCAATCTCATCTTAATCCCTTTTAACATTGCAAGCAAATAGCCACATAAAAATGGGACTGCCCTTCCCATGGACCACATCATTAGGAAACATGATATTTGAGGGGCTCCTACAAAGATGAGGGGGAGTCAAAACTATTCTCCAGAGCACCCGAAGGCAAGATAAGAAACAACGGCTGGAAACTAATCAAGGAGAGAAGCAACCTAGAACTAAGGAGAAATTTTCTGACGGTGGGAACAATAAACCAATGGAACGGCTTTCCTTCAGGAGTTGTGGGTGCTTCATCACTGGAAGCTTTCCAAAAGAGACAACTATTTGTCTGAAATGATATAGGGCTCCTTGCTTGTGGAGAGGGTTGGGCTAGAAGACCTCTGACGTCCTTTTTAACTCTATTATTCAGTCTAGGTTCTATGAATTTTGATTCCCAAGGTGAATTTTCTACAAATTTAGAACAGCCTCCAGGAGGAGCCCGTTGATAAAACTTGCATGTGGGATGGACAGCGAGGAAGAAAGGGAGAGACAAATGTGTGATTTCAATTCAGCAAAAAAAACGATAACTAGGTATGATTTCACAAAGGAGATTAATGCTTTTAAATCTCTACAGCATAACTGTGCTGCAAAAAAAAAGGGGGGGGGGGAAAGTAATTTTGAAGCCAGCAGCTGTTCTAAATCATTAAGCTAATTTACAGATGTAGGGAATGCAAATATGCCATAAATTCCTGTTTCAATTTAAAAGGCATCTGAATCTTATCTTCTCTCCCCCTGGAGATTGGGAGGAATTGAACTGCTTCTGTTAGATTGGATTACAGGATTGTTTCATTAATTAATGGGACAGATCACAAAAGCTTCTGCCATCAGAATTAATTAACTTCTGTGCTAGATGCCGTAAAACCCTTCGACTGAAAAATGGAATTGTGATTTCTTTAATTTCCAACACACAGTGCACAGCAATGATGTTATGATTTCTTTAATTTCGTGTAAAAAAAATGGGGCCAGATTTTAATTGGGTGGCTGTGGAAGTTATTTAAATCAAAAATGTCCACGTATTGGTGCAATACAGCAGCCCATGGTTGCAAATGTAATTGACATCGCATGTTGGGTAACTGTAGCATAATTCAATCTCTGAGCTTGGTGGTTTTTCTTGCAGACATTTCATGACCAAACTAGGTAGTGTTATCAGTGCACTGATCACTCTACACATCACTGGAGCACTGCAGATGTTACCTAATGTGGTCATGAAATATCTCCAAGTTCAGAGATCATCAAAGACCGCCCCCTCAGTTGTCCTCTTCTCCACTCTGCAAACCCCACTCCTCCTAGCACTGATTCTGTTCCCCACATGGGTCATGAAATGCCTTCAAGAAAACCACTAAGCTCAAAGAGCACCAAGACCCATGTTCATCCCCGAGCGACAAATATTCTCTTCTCTTGATAGTTCAGTGTTCTTCCAAAAAGCTCAAGGCATTATTAACCTCTGGCCAATTTATTCTCATTACAACCTCTCCTACAGGGATAAGGTTTGAGGAAACTTAGCAATCGTCATGACTGAACACAGAAGGAAACCTGGATTATTACTTTAGCCATAGCTTCCTTAATTTGGTTTCTTCTACAAATTCTGGACCACAATTCCACCCTACTAACCACCATCTCTGATGGGTTGATGGAAATTATCCTTTGAAACATCAGCTGCTGTGCTCAACTCATGTACCAGCCCATTAGTGACACAGCCTCGTTTCTCGTTGTGTTGCGCCCTGGCCCAGGGGGTGTGTGATTGTCGAATGGAGATTTCTTGGAGGAGCCAATCAGCCCTGTGTCATCTAATTAGAGAGAACCCTGGCATGGCACATGAGGTTCTTGTGGCCTCAGACTTAATTCCTTTGTCTTCTGTAACTCCTCCACCCCCACATCTGTTTGCAGCAGAGACAGAAGCTAGCAAGGTCACGTCCCTGTTCTTTATGAATTCCACTTTTCAGAAGGGATACCCAATAATTCTGCAAGCACAGGTAGTTCTTGACTTACAACAGTTCATTTAGTGGCTGTTCAACATTACAACGTCACTGAAAAAAATGTCTGTGGCGACACAGTCATCCAGGTAACTGCTATGCAACCTGCTGCCAATGTCCACATTTTAAACACTGTACAGTTGTGGTTTTGCAGACATAGTGCAAACAGATCACCTTGCAACCTTGAGATCCATTGATGTTTGAGCACCTTCCTTCTCCTCGCATTAACACTTAGGAATCGCCAGACGAATATACACTGTTTATCCACTAACACTTGACCTTTTGACTTTATGTTTGTACTATTGAAATCCTGTACTGTTTCAGTTACTTCACTGCGTGAGCTCACCCTCCCAAGATATTTCCCCATACTTACTTTTATTAACAATGCTTCCCTCTTTCAACAACAAATTCCTTTCTTTTCTTCTATAAGGTCA
>JAKJMR010000066.1:629005-640775 GCA_024449315.1 Daboia siamensis
AAGAAGAAGAAGAAGAAGAAGAAGAAGAAGAAGAAGAAGAAGAAGAAAGTAACAGCAAAATCTTGAAACTCCTCAGACAAACAGGTGTCTCAGCTGCTTCCAGATGTTACTTGGATGTTTTGCCCTTAAACCATGCTTTAGCCCCTTTTGCAACAGCGCCTCCATATCTCTATCAGGGTCATCTTATGTCTTCAACCCTGCACAGTGTTTTCTTATATCATTGTGATATAAATTTCCCAAGCTGTGGACACCAGTGAACCGGATGAAAAGTTCAGCTGGGAAACCACTTGCCTGGAGGAGTCTTAGCCTCTTGCCTCGGTGTGAGTCAACAAAGCATGGCCTGAAGCTATTAGTACTGGTACAGGTATTGCAAAACCGTGTTCTGGCGTGACTCTTTTACATGATGGGCTTTCCAATTTCCTTGATTATACCTGTGTGCCCACCATGAATCAGTGTCCGGGAAATTGGAGTTGCCCCACGGTTTGACACATCAGTTCTGGAAGAAATAGGACACAGGTAGATTTTAGGGCATGACTTGATAGGTAACCTGAGTCGAAAAATATCTAGGTTGTGTCTGATAATTCTATCTCTGATATGTTCTGTGAATCTCATGCAAGACTAGGGACAAGGAAAGCCAGCCATTTCCTAATTCATTAGAAATATTCAGATATCTTTGTAAATATGTCACCCTTTTGCTATTTTCTTGGAACTGGATTGGATCCAGACTCATTCTTTCAACAGAGCTTTGAGATTTGGATGGTCCCAACCCAGCTGGGTCTCCAGAAGGCTGTCAAAACCTGGTGCTTTCAACAGGACTTTGGGGAAAGTATAATGGTGCACTGTTCGCTACCACAATCTGGAAATTAACGAAAGCCGAGTTTTCTTGATCTCTGATTCTAGTGTTGCCCCTGATATAGGAAATCCTTGATTTGCAACTGGTCACTTAGCAGACTGTTCAAAGTTACACCTTTGGGTCAAAGTTACACTTCAAAGTTACACTTCCTTGGGTCTACGTATGACCTAGATTTGAAGTTCTGATGGTTGGACACCTCCCCCCCCGCCCCCCGCCTCCTCCCCCGCCGTGTGACTGAACCTCCGGCGCTTGGCGACACAACTGAGTTTATGGGCTGCAAGGTCTCATGTTCACGTGACCAGATTGTATGATGGTTTTTGCAGGCTATAAGTCAAGGACTACCTATGTGGTTATTTGGGTTTTTAGCGCTGCAATTTTTAATCTCGTTTATCTAAACAGGGCATCTCAGCTGCTCTGAGTTGATTTTAATCATAGCAGTCTATGGATCCATTTCTACTTAAAAGGGATTTAGATGAACTAATTAATCACATTTCTCTTGCTCTTGAAAAATCTGCCCCTCTTTATATTGTAAGTAATAAGGGTTCTTGAAGGTGATTTCACTCTGATTTATCTCTTTTGTAACAGAAGTGCTTTTGAAAATGCACTCTGTGGGAATCTGTGGATCTGATGTGCACTACTGGCAACATGGACGAATTGGGAATTTTGTGGTGAAGTCTCCCATGGTGCTGGGGCACGAAGCTTCAGGAACTGTTGTTAAAGTAGGGTCTTCGGTAACCAAGTTAAAGAAAGGTGAGCTGAAGCTGTTCCCTTCCATCTTTCCTCTTAGTATCTGATGAGTAAGGATTGATCAGCATGTACAAACACCTGGAGGTCTTCTAGCTCCCTTCTTAATTGCTACTGGTTTGGGACAAATAAAATTGAATTGTTGGCTTTAGGACCAAAATCAGCTGAAAAAGATAGTGGAATCAAGGAAAAACAATTGTCTTATTTTGGGCAGATTTATTTATTTATTTTCAGTGGTGACTCTACCCGATTCTTTTTTGTCCCTTTCTCTACAATCCCTCCCTCTGTCCCTGAACTTCCAAACCAACCCACAAAGTATTATTTGGCCTTTGACTTAAAAAAAAGTTGGGCAACCACTATTTATAGAAATGTTTATATACTGCTTTTAGATCCACCCTCTCTTTCATTAATGCAGTAGATCCATCCTTCTACCTGTCTCCTAATGTCCTTCAGAAGAGCAGCAGAGATCTTCAAAGATCTGCCTTGTCAAGTTGGAACTTAATGCTAGAACTGCATGGTTTTGTGGGGCCTAGGAGAATAGTAAATCCAGAAGTTTTCTAAATTATATCTCATCCTCTTCTGAGTAGGTAATTCTTGTCATTTGATTCTTACCTCAGCTTGAAAGTCTGTAATATGACTGGACTGCTCTAATGATTACAAGAAATGCTTTGAGGTTTTTTGGGTTTCATCAGCTTTCAGGTGATATTTAATATTAATACTTTAATACTTCACAGTATCTTTTTAGAATTAAATGTGTGAATGGTCCCCTAGATACACAAATCTCTGTGGTGGGTCATTTGTTTCCTCCTTTGTCACTTTTTTACATCCTTGTGGTCTCGCAGGTGACCGAGTAGCTATTGAACCTGGCGTCCCTCGAGAAATTGACGAATTCTGCAAAATTGGACGTTACAACCTATCTCCGACTCTTTTCTTCTGTGCAACCCCTCCCGATGATGGGAACCTGTGCCGATATTACAAGCACGATGCCAACTTTTGCTACAAGTGAGTTGCAATGTTTTGGGGGGACCCATGTCACGAAGCTAAGCAATGTGAAACACTGATGTGTCAATTCTGGGCTTAATCAACTTTGTGCAGTGGGCAAATTCCTAAATGGAGAACTCGGGTTATGAACAGACAAAATCTCAGCCCCGTAATTAAATTCGAAACCCAGATCACAACACAACGGTACATAAATTGAGAATCTAAACATTCAGACCTAAAGAACCAGCCCAGTATCAGAGACTGAATCTGAGATATTTACAAGCAAAGTAACAAGTAACACCAGCTGCCTGCAATTAGTGCAGGTTCGCATCCCACCAGGCTCAAGGTTGACTCAGTCTTCCATCCTTCCGAGGTAGGTAAAATGAGGACCCAGATTGTTGGGGGCAATAAGCTGACTTTGTAATAATGCCGCTTGGGGTGTGTGTGAAAGCCCTAACAAGCAGGCATATACATAGAATGAAGGCTACTGCTAAGCTTGTAAGCCGCCCTGAGTCTTCGGAGAAGGGCGGGATATAAATGAATTTTTTTTTTTAAAAAAAAAGCAAATGCTTTGTCACAGCCTTTCCTTTCCCTAATGGATAGACACAGCACTATTCCAGTTTTCTGTTCAAATTACTTTTTTTTTTTCCTCTGAGTCTTTTCAGTGGTCTGGAAAGGGAAAAAAAAAGGCAATTTAATCACACGATAGTTTTGTGTGCCTATTTCTAAAACGTTCAGTGCTCAAAACCAGCAGGCTGCAAAATTTAGGGATTAACTAACACGGAAAGTAAAATACTCATTTAATGGTGCATGGGATGGAGAACTTAAAAATGATTATAGATATTTTTTTATTGAAATGATTTATACGGCTGCTACATCACCAGTGGTTGGATTCAGCCAGTTTGTACCAGTTCAGCAGAACCGGTAGCTAATTTTTTGTTGCTCAGGCCCAGAATGGACTTCTGGAAGTGGCACCCACACAGAGAACCGGTTGTTCACATATTTGAATCCCACCACTGTACATCACGGCAGCAACGACCCTGGGCAGTGTACAACAATTAAAGTGAACCATTAAAAACCAACATTCGTCCATTAAGTAGAGTTTTGAGTTCACGGAAATAATTCTGTGCACAATCAATCAACCAGTAGAGCTAACTCAGTCTTCTGGTCTGATGCTTGGGACAATGCGTAATGGATAACTTTCAGATCTAAACCGAGAGATTGGTAATGAAGAAACAAACGAACTCTTTTCAAAAATCCATTTCTGTAATTCTGCGAGAGGCAACAAGAGAAAGTTATTACATATCCCTTTTCCTCTGCAGTTCTTAATAATTCCTTGAATGTTGTCATACTTTTTGAGTATTTTGTTTTGAATGTTGAATATTTTTTTTAAAATTCTTTGTATATTTTAATAATTCATCAAAGTCTTTTCTCTCCGGTATTGTCTAGAATTATACTTTTTGGGCTTCAAGGTCCTGTGGCAAGTAAACAGGACTTTCCCCATCTGTAGTTAAGAGACTGTAGTTAAAGCCAGCAAGGCTTTAAAAAAAAGGGCTGCATTCCCTGTTTTCTTTTGATGTTTTCCAAGGAACAGTTTTCAGACCCTGGAATCTGAACTAAAGATTAAGACTCCTCTTAAAATAGCAGAACTCATATGCATACAACAGCAACGCCTGCAGGCAGTTAGGACTGGCTGATCTAAAAGCATGATAATGCCAGTAAGATTAACCGGAGCTTCGAAATAAAGGAAGTAACAGTCTTACTACACATCATTTGTTTGCAGAATCTCTTGTGGCTGAGAGTTTTGAAGAAGTAATTGTATATGTCAGTTTCAGAAGGATTAAACGGTTGGTCTGAAATTCATCCTCTTTCAGAAGAGGTTACTAAACCTCTAATTACTGCAAATCAGTTACAGGAGGAAGGACTATCACCCAATGGCCCTTGACATGCTTACCTAATTGCGGGGAGGTGGGGGGTTGGGGGGAGGGAAATATTTATTTATTCTGTGTCAGGATTTTAATGTGACGACACTGGGCGGCTTGCTATATAATAAAAAAGTTAAAAGTTAAAAGGCACTAAAACAATTAAAATTAGGTGTGTGTGGGGGGGGAGATGAAAAGTTAAAAGATTAAAAGGTATTGGATAGCACTGAAAGATTAAAATAAATCAGGGGTCCCAAAGGAGCCCAAAGTAGAATATATATTTCGCACACACAAACACAGAGGGCCCAGTAGGGATGTGTTTTGGAGTCCGTATTATTCAACATTTTTATGAATTATCTAGATCAGGGGTCTCCAAACTTGTCAACGTTTAAGACTTGTGGACTTCAACTCCCAGAATTCTATGGGGAATTCTGGGAGTTGAAGTCCACAAGTCTTAAGAGTTTCCAGGTTTGGAAACCCCTGAAATAAATGATTTAAAAGACTGGATCAAACTTTCCTTACATGTCCTTTGCAGCTGGGTTGGGACAAAAGGACCCAGAATGCCCAACTTTCTGTTTAGACATGGTGAGACCTACATTCCCCAAATATCTAATAGTCATGAGGATGATGGGTCCAGATGACAGTTTCAAGCAGTGACAATTAACTAGCTAGGTAACAAGTAACTTTAGCATCTTGGCTTTGCGCTTAGTTTGTGTTAAGCCATTGTTCCTAGACGTTTCATGTTTTATGGTTTAGATGTTTGGAGATATGGAGACTCTGGTTTCTACTTTACATGCACTGATGGAAGTTCTCCGGTCTCTTTGGTCTTCTTGCAGACTTCCAGATAATGTCACCTTTGAGGAAGGAGCTCTTGTTGAACCTCTTTCAGTTGCAATTCATGCCTGTAGAAGAGCCGAGGTCACACTGGGTAGCAAAGTCTTCATTTGTGGTGCTGGTATGGAAAGACTGGGATTTCTTTGATTTTTCTGAACCTGGTGTATTATATTTGTCCCAGTGGATGCTTCTTCCCGGACACAAAAATCACCTCCATCATCTTCATAACTGATTTGGAGGCCACTTTGGATGTGGCATCCAAATTTCTCTCCCCAAAAATTTCTCCTGGTGACCCTGTCACTGCTTTTTAAAAGCAAGGATCACGTTTACTATGGTGCTTTTACTGTTTCCCATCATTGCTCTTTTTATAACATACTTTTATTCTTTAAAAAAGAAAGACGTTCCTTAGAAGCGTCTGTTGGCCATCAAACTCTGTGCAATAAATAACCAGACTTCATTTTTGATGTTCCCCATTGCTCGGTCTTCTTAGGACCCATTGGGCTCGTGACTTTGCTTATTGCTAAGGCGATGGGAGCCGCGCAAGTGGTGATTAGCGGTAAGACCAATTTACAATCTAGACGTCTTATTTTTTTTGTGTGTTTGCAGTTCAGCTTTCCAGGTTTGCATGAGATAAAGGACTAGTGTTGACTGGGTAAATACAGAGCTGTTAAAAGGGACAAAAGAAGAAATAATTGTTCAAGACACGAGGCAAAGCTAGCACGCACCACGTTTTTTTCCTTCTGAATCTTAGTGGTGTCTTTTGCATCAATTATGAAGAATGACTGTTCAATGTAAGCCTAGTATGGCTCTTGGTGAGTCCATAGACACATCTGTGGAATCTTCATCTCATCTTCTGGGATGTGCTTTTGGCTTCCCAATCAAAATCATCACTCAGAGATTTCTTGATGGACCTCTTGTCCAAATATAAACTATGCTGATCTTGCTCTGGGTTTAGAGAGTATCTGAGATTGGCTAGAGCCTATTATATAGTTGGGCACTTTGAATATTGTCCTCTTGGAGGCACTTCATGGATTCTCCATCATAAATCCACTTCCAGTTGATTGCGGGAAAGCAACATGCTGGTACAGCAGTGTTTCCAACCTAGGCAAGTTTAGGAGGGGTGGACTTCAACTCCCAGAATTCCTCAGCCAGCATGGGGAATTACTTTGTTTTGCTTTTCCTGAACTCTGCTAGCCTTCCAAGGTCTTCTCCCACCTTCAGCATTTCTTGGCTTCTTAAATGTTTTCATGGCAGAGCTGACATTTTCAGTTACCTTGGGAAAGTGCTTTTGGCTAGGCTCTTTAAAGATGACCTCTAAAATTCTCCTACAGTACATATCCAACTTATCCTAGCTTACGGACTACTGCAGGGTTGAAGCTTTGGCTGAACCAGGCTCCCCAAAACTTTGGGTCCTGAGGATATTATCAAAAATAGCACCAAAACCATAATTTTTAATACGATAGAAGGCTACAGCAATTGAACAAATGAGGACAATAATTGTGTTGACTGTCAAGATATGGGCTTTTAATTCAATCTAAATATAAATGAAACTGCATTTAGCCTTTGTTTTTACTTCTGGAGCCTGGTTAATCAGACTCGGGACAACAGTTGCTCTGAAAATGCTGTGTAGCCCCGGATAAAAGTCCATTTGTCGATGGCCTTGATTGCTACTCACATTAGAGTTTGTAGGAAAATGGGTGTAAATAGAATAGCTTGGAATGCAAGAAGTACAGTGGTGTCTGACGTTGATTCTGTATCCAAGGTAGGAACCATTAATCAGCAGGATAGATTCTATTCTTTAAAATCATGAAATGTCTTGAGAGAGCAAAGAATTTGCAGCGCCTTAAAGACTAACAAAGGAACTGCTGCCAAAAGTCTTGCTAAATTAACTCTGATACACAAGGGTCATTCAAAGATCTTTTCCCTGGATCTTTATGTGGTTTATGTAGATGAAGTTCTGTTGGCTTAAGGGCTTCATGAGATGTCCCTTAAGTGGTGTATTGCAGAAACAGACAGAGATGGGATCCTGTTGAGGGAGTATGAAACTCTGTTGTCCCCCTTCCCCAAATGCAGCATGACATAGCCCATTATGTAGACCCAGAATTCATGGGACTTGAAGTCCACAAGTCATAAAAGGGCCAAGTTTGAAGACCCCTGGTGTAGACGCATCTGTCTGTCTATCCATTTCACATCCTCTGATGGCCATGAAAGTGAGTGGGTCAAAATTTGGGCACCCGTAAGATGGATTTTTTTTAGGTTTTTCTTCCCCAAACAGAAACTTCCCCAAACTATCTAATATATAGTTTTACAGAGGACATTGGCATGATGCCCTGTGAAGGCGAATTACATACGGAGATGGGTGCCTGTGTTGGTGGGAAACATTTGCAACCCTGTGTTCATTAACTTTTGTTATAGCCAGCCAATCAAAGTTGCCATTGACCGTCCACCATATGGGGTCGTCAGAATAATACTTTACAATGTCTTTCCATGGTCGCTCTGTCTCTGGATATCTTGAGTCAGCAGTTTCCAGAGATCCTGGAGAGACTCTGAAAGCCCATGTGTCCCCAAAGTTTCCTAAATCTGGAACAGACAACCTTCTAGTGACTGGAAATCCTTCTATGCTTACTAGCAAGGCAATGGCAAGGGATGATGGAAGCTGTTGTCCACAATGTCCGGTCAACTTTGGTTTCTTACTCTCTGCCAGAGCACTTCAGAGCAGGAGCAGTGGGCCATTGTCAAAACTCTGGCTTGAACTAGTGGAACCAAGAGACATCCCTCTACTCAGATAATAATTAAATTAACCTATTTATTGGTTCCAGGGGCTTTTGTGTTTATTATTGCTATGAATTTTTGCTTTCTTTGCTTGTAGATTTGTCGGCTCCCCGACTTGAGAAAGCTACAGAAATTGGGGCTGATTTCACTGTCTGGGTCAAGGGACAGAGCCCTGAGGAGCTGGCCAGTATGGTGGAAAGCTTGTTGGGCTGTATGCCTGACATTACTTTGGAGTGCACTGGGGCAGAATCCTGCATCCAGACCGGAATCTATGTGAGTGTTTCATAGCTTAAAGGTGCATCAAGAATAATCTTCAGTCTCTCAACTGTGGGCAGCTGAGGAGGAGAGACTGAGAGAGAAATTCTTGATCATGTTGAGACAATGGTAAAGTTTAAAAAATGGGTTTTTAAGAAGAGACTGGATAGCCACTTGTCTGAAATGCCTTATGTGGGGAAAGGTGGAGGGCAATAGAAGAAGGGGACGACGGAGAATGAGGCAGCTGGATGGAGTCCCTGAAGCAGTAGGCATGAGCCTAAATGGACTCCAGAAGTTGGTAGAGGACAGGAAGGCCTGGAGGAACGTTGTCCATGGGGTCGTGATGGGTTGGACACGACTTCGCAACTAACAACAACAACAACAACAACTGAAATGGTATGGGGTTTCCTGCCAGAGCAAGAGGTTCCAACTCTGTTATTCTATTATGGTAGAGGAAAAGATAGCCCTGTCACGTTGACTTCTGGAGAAGTTAGATATGGATATGGTTCTTCTTGTTTCTTTTCAGGCCACCCGTTCTGGTGGGACTCTAGTTTTGGTGGGTCTGGGCCCAGAAATGGTCACCTTGCCCATCGTGAACGCAGCGGTGCGTGAGGTGGACATCCGTGGTATATTTAGATACTGCAATACGTAAGTATTCCTCATGCGTCTAGAGGAGCAAATAGTGATTTGTTTTCCTCATACTGAGGGGGTAGGGAAATGATATTTTATTGGTCTTGGACACCGAATCAAGAACTGTGACCATGGGATGTTGTAAGACTTTGCCAACCTTTTTTTAAAATTAAAATATAACAAAATGTCAATCCCAGACAACAGTTGAAATCCGGTAAGTTCACCATTGGGCACCCTAAGGAAGAACAATAGGCTTTCAAACAACGTTGTGTAGCTGCTATTTTGTTCTGTCATCAAAAAATTGTGTGGCTAAAGAAATACGGTACACATTCTCCATTGCTTTTATCAAGAGGGTGTGGGCAGGTTTGAAATGGATAGAAAATATTGTACAATACAGATAATTTCAGTACAGAACATTTGGTGCTTAACCAGAGCATTATTGTACAAACATCTAATATCTTGAACAAAACATCAGTAAGGCATTTGATAAAGTAGATCACAAGCTACTTGATAAGATAAAAAAATGTGGGTTAGACAGCATCACCACCAGATGGATTTGTAGCTGGCTGACCGGTCGTACTCAGCGTGTGGTCCTCATGGAACTGCATCTACATGGAGGGAAGTGTGTACTGGAGTGTCCCAGGGCTCTTCTAGGCCCAGTGCTCTTCAACATTTTCATCAACGATTTGGAGGAGGGGATAGATGGGGAACTCATCAAATTTCAGACAACACCAAGCTGGCAGGAATAGCCAACACTCCAGAAGACAGGCTTAAGATACAGGAGGATCTGGACAGACTTGAACACTGGCCGCTATCTAACAAAATGAAATTCTTTGGTGAAAAAAGTAAGGTTCTATATTTAGGCAAGAAAAACCAAAGGTATAGGTATAGTACAGGGGGTACCTTGCTCAATAGTAGTAACTGTGAGAGGGATCTCAGAGTCCTAGTAGACATTCACTTAAATAGGAGCCAGCCGTGTGCTGCAGCTGCCAAAAAAGCCAACACAGTGCTAGGCTGCATTAACAGAGGGATAGAATCAAGATCATGTGAAGTATTAATACCAGTTTACAATGTCTTGGAATACTCCATGCAGATTTGGTCACCACGATGTAAAAAAGATGTTGAGACTCTAGAAAGAGTACAGAGAAGAGCAACAAAGATGATCAGGGGATTAGAGGCTAAAACATATAAGGAACAGTTTCTGGAATTGGGTATGTCTAGTTTAATGAAGTGAAGGATGAGGGGTGACATGATAGCAGTCTTATAATATCTCAGGGGCTGCCCCAAAGAAGAGGGAGTCAAGCTATTCTCCAAAGCGCCTGAAGGCAGGATGAGAAGCAATATGGAAACTAATCAAGGACAGAAGCAACCAGGAACTAAGGAGAAACTTCCTGACACTTAGAACAATTAACCAGTGGAACAACCTGCCTCCAGAAGCTGTGAATGCTCCAACACTGGAAGTTTTTATGAAGAGACTAGACAGCCATTTGTCTGAAATGGGATAGGGTTTCCTGACTGAGCAGGGGGTTGGACTAGATGACCTACAAGGTCCCTTCCAACTTTATCATTATCATTATCATTATCATTATCATCATTATTTTAATTTTAATTTTAATTTTAACTGGGGTTTTATTTGTTCAGGGACGGATATAATTTTTAAAATTGTTTTTAACTTTTGTATTTTTTGTTTTTAATCACCCTGTAAACCGCCCTGAGTCCTTCGGGAAAGGGCGGTATATACATGTAATAAATAAATAAATAAATAAATAAATAAATAAATAAATAAATAAATAAATCATCATCATCATCTGGGTGTCTCTAATTCCCTTTTGCCTTCTGCTTTCTTGGCAGGTGGCCCATGGCGATTGCGATGCTTGCAACGAAAAAAATAAACGTGCAGCCCCTGGTGACTCACCGTTTCCCTTTGGAAAAGGCAACCGAAGCATTTGAGGCAACCAAGAAAGGGATCGGGATAAAAATTATGCTAAAATGTGACCCGCATGACCAGAATCCCTAAAAAAACAAACAAAAGAAGCTCATTGCATTCCATCCTACTTTCCTGTTAGGGATTAAGTCCACGGAGAAGAAAATGTAAACAAAGCCAATCAAAGCCTTAAAGCCAATCAAAGCCTTAAACGTAACGTAGAGCTTTGTCAAGGAAACAAATGTTATGCAAATTATTTGGAAACTGGACTCTCTTGAACCTAAAAGTAGATCCTGAAGTCATGAATAAATGACCTCTGCCATTAGAAGTGAAACGTGTAATGGGAACCACTGCAGAACTGCAAAGTTAGGTCTCCATGTCCAATTTTCTGCACAATGCACCTCTCTGCATCTGAAAGGCATCGGGTTTAGGGCAGGACTTCATACGTGAGCCATCACGGTTGAAGGTTCCAACTTAGCATTCGCATTTAGTAAACATGGACGTGTGTGGATCTATCAGAATTTGAAGCAATAGCCCTTGCTCCAATCCACTTGTTTCAGCCACTGCAGACTTTGAACCCACTACCCACTCTTTGCATCAGTTAAGAAGTTCCTGCAGGAGTTAGCATGATCTTCTAGACCAGTTTACATGTAGACGTGGGTACATACAGATATCTGTTGGGTGCTTTGGAGTGTAATCTTATAAGATCGTCTAACGTGTAAATGAGGTAGAATGGCATAGAAAGTAGGACTGTCAAATTTCCAATCCATCCTAAGAAATCCTTCCTTCCTTCCTTCCTTCCTTCCTTCCTTCCTTCCTTCCTTCCTTCCTTCCTTCCTTCCTTCCTTCCTTCCT
>JAKJMR010000066.1:689283-705945 GCA_024449315.1 Daboia siamensis
TAGCTGACTCAGGAATTCTGGGAGTTGAAGTCCATGAGTCATAAAAGAGCCGAGGTTGCCTACCCCTGGTATAGCACATGTGTTGGAAAAGCAAAGCTGAGTGATGGTTTGGGGGCGCCCCTGTTTCATGCTGCCGGCTTCTCTCTCTTCCAGGGCTCTTCTGCTTCCTTGTTGGCATTGTGGTGATTGCCTTGCACTTTATTAAGCCTGACCTTCTGAAAGCATTCTTTGACCTGGCTGAGGATGAAGATGATGAAGGCATACTGGGTGAGGTGTATGTCAACCCCTACTTCCACCAGGCCCAGACACTTTCTTCTCAGCCTGATTTCAAACTGACCATCAAGAACAGCTAAAGCCCAACTTGACCTGGGACTTGCTTGAAGTGGTCTTTCAAAAGGGACATGGATGGTGCAGTGTCCTGGCCAAGCCACTGAGAAGCAATGGTGCACTGTTATGAACTGACTCCTTTTGGGGCCATCGTAGGCTTTGGTAGGCCAACCTCATGAACACATTGTTTGGGTTTGAAGAACATTCATGAAACGCTTCTCTTGAAGGATCTGGTGCCAGTGCCAGCCAACCCAGGAAAGGGGTGGCGTCAGTAAAAGAGATGGTCCTAATATTAGCAAGAGGGGAGTATGCACAGCAGATCCCATTGGGGTACCACTGAGGACCTCTCCCATCAGTAGACAGAGTTAGGCAAATGCTTTGAGCTGCAGATACTGGAAGAGGAAGGGGTACAAGATGGATGTCATGTACGGTGTGTGGCCTGTCCTTGGCTTGGTGCACTCAGAAGCCCTGGAAGATGCTGTCTTATCACAACAGACTCTGACCCAACCACCAAGGAGTTTTTGTAGCTGGAGGACATGTCCTTTGTACCAAGCAGCAAACTACTTGGGCTGCTCCTGTTGGATGGAGATCCTTCCTCACGTCATGGACCCAAGATTTTTGCCAACTGAATATTTATTTTATTTGACTTAGGCACTGCCTGACTCCAGCTGGCTCTGAGCGGCTTTGGAGCATACAGCCAACACATCCATAAGCAATAAAAAAGCACTCCATTTTGTGGTTCTACAAGGATGCAACCAGGCTCCCCAAATAAAGGACATAAGGAGGCTAGAGTCACACGAAGAGAGAGAGCAGAAATGTTTAATGGAAGGCCGCTATTTCCTCTCTACAAAGCTGCCTCCAGCCAAAGGTCTTTGCCAATTGGCTTCACATAGTTTGAAGACACCATAGATGTAGACAAGAAAAGAGAACCTTGGCTTGATCTCGTGCCAAACAAAACAAAACAAGTCATACCTGTATATCTGCAGATCACCCTAGCCTAGACTTGAGGTTTTTCTTTTCGGTATATGGCAACATGCATGGGGGGAGGGGGCAAGTGCCTCCCGTTTCCTTAGGGGCTAAGCATTCTGGCCACAAACAGAAGATCAGGAGCGAGTATTCATCGTGAAGCACTAGCAAAACATACCATTGGAGGAATATTGACTATGATCCCTGTTTTGTTCTGTTAAAGTCCTTGTAGGTGCCTCCAAGCATGATGGCCCGGCTCTTACTCAGAGGTGGGCCTTTCAAGCTACTTATGGGTTAACTACATATCTCCCTGGCTGTTGTAGCTATTCTTGTATACTTCTGGGCTGAGCACAGCTCTGCTAGTGAGCACTTAGGAAGCAGTAAAGGTGCCTTAGCAAATTTCTTCAGTGACCTGATTGTAACTCTTGTTGTATTTTTTGCCAACAGAATAGTACTGTAGATGTATTATTTATTAATAAAATTCTGGAAATGATTCGTGTCTTTGAAGACTTATGGATTTTGGGAATGAAGGCTGCTATCTTTACTGACTTAGCTTTGACTCATCTTCTGGTCTGAGAGTTTGAATCAGGTCTCTCAAAGTTGATTCCACCATGACTCGCCTTCCCCAGATCATCAAGCCCTATTGGAGCTCCATGGCGTGACTTCAGCTGGATATGCGTCTCTCGAAATAAATACCTTTTTGCAAGCAAGGCTTGCTTGGTGGGTTATATTTCCCCAAAGGAGGAAAGAATCCAAAGTCTCAGCTAACGGAGGAATAAGGATGGTTGGTTTTTAGTCATCTCTTCTTTTAGGCACTGGAGCAAACCACAAATTTTGTTTCTTCGACCTCACACCAAAGATCTGGAAAAGTTAACAAGTACAGCTTGGCAATCTCTGTGTTCATCTGCAGATCACTGAAGTGATGCTGGAGTGCTTATTATTACAGGATGTACCTGCCCAGTGTCTACCTTGTTTTCCAATGTATAAAGATGGGTCTTTATGGACACACTCTCTTTCTCTCTCTCTCTTTCTTTCACTCTCTCTCTTTCTTTCTCTCTCTCTCTCTTTCTCTCTTTCACTCTCTTTCTCTTTCTTTTCACTCCCTCTCTTTCAACTTCCATTAAATTCCACTTCCCAGCAACCACAGCACACAGAATCAATAGGTGTTTTTTTTCCACACTGAAGCCTTATATATATTTTTTATTTTTTACATCTGACTGAGAAAAGCTTCCAGGAGCCCCTCTACTTTTCTTCCAGAGTTCATAACATCTTCCTGGCTTCTTTGCCGTTAAATGTATTTTGCCAGCAATTTCATTAACGTCGGCATTTCCTACAGTGGGAAATGAGAATCGAAAGAGACAAATTAGTCGGACACATAGCATATCAATCTCCTCTGGCTGCTTCTGGCCTCCTCCAAACTAGGATCCCTTTAGGGCAAAGAAATCCCAGGAGGGATTTGTACAATACACAGATCCAGCCTCCATTTTTTATCCTGCAGGGATGATAGCAGTAAAGCAAGAAAGAAATCTATGGCAGTGGATCAATGTGAGATAAAGCAGTCAGTGAGTTACCATTTTAAGAGCAGGAAGAGGTGTCACATAGGACTAAAAGAGAAGAGAAAAACATGGCTTATGTTTTGCTTGGCAGAAAGCTCCTCAGTTCCCATCTCTGGAAAGGAGGAATAAAATTGTTGCCTGAAAAAAAAATGTATGGGAGGGATGGTTCTTACCTAAAGAACCAGTATTTCATTCAGGACCATGGGGACTAGAAACTCCACTTTATTTTTAGGGATGGGCCAATGCATCTGTGTGGTTTGCAGAAAATCATAGTTGGGCAATTCTTTGCTTATGAACAGTTGGGGGAGGGGAAGAAGGCAAGGGAGGAGGAGGAGGAGGAGAAGAAGAAAGAGAAGAAGGAGAAAGAAAGAAAGAAAGAAAGAAAGAAAGAAAGAAAGAAAGAAAGAAAATGCAAAAACTAGATTAGGTGTTGCAGCAATAAGGACCCAACTGGAGGTAGTTGATCAAGTGCCAGCCTGCCGGCATTTAGCCTGTCAATCAATCAGCTCCCTGAGAAAGGACCTGGGCGGGGTTCTAAGAGAAACACGCAGTGAAGGAAGATGCAAAGTAAAGGTGGGCGTCATGACAAGCTGTGTGGAACCCTGGCAATTGCACATCCCTTCCAAGAGGAAACTGGAGGAATCTCA
This sequence comes from Daboia siamensis, assembly GCA_024449315.1. Lineage (NCBI taxonomy): Eukaryota > Metazoa > Chordata > Lepidosauria > Squamata > Viperidae > Daboia > Daboia siamensis. Next base: position 692,780 of record JAKJMR010000066.1, read on the forward strand.
CCTGTTCTTCGGCATCCTGTGCGCTTTGGTTCTCCTCCAGAAGCTTCTGTTGCAAAAGGATTTCGAGGAGTTCTCTGGTCAGTAGGTCATTTATGCTGTCTATGATGGTTGTGACTGCTGGACTGGAGCCTCTGAGGGTATGGGTGAGCTCTGCTCTTTTCAAGGATGATGAACGGAGAGGGATGGGACTCGGGGGACTCTTCTTCCCCATAAAATGCCCTAGAATGACGCCCATATGTAGAATTTTAGATTAAATAAATCAAAGGGGTGGTTCCAACCTCTCCTGGAGGTTTATCAAGTCCACTCCCTTCTCGCTGCTGTCATGAACACCCCTTTGTCTTGGCACTTTGGTGTCAATTGACACACTTGTTCTATAGTTAGAGACTTTCCCTTCCCTCTCTCCTTCCTTCCTTCCTTCCTTCCTTCCTTCCTTCCTTCCTTCCTTCCTCACTACCTCCCTCCTTTTCCTTCTTCTTTAATCCTTGTTAGTTTCGCTACCTCCATCCCCCAAAGCAGGATTGCTTCTTACTTTATTATTTATCAGTTAGCCGAAGAAATAGCATTCGATTTTTTTAAAGGACAAAAAAGTATCGCTTTTAGCCTTCCACCGCTTTTAAATTTGGAGCAGCTAAGGAAGAAAACTCGCCTTCCATCCACTCACGCGCTGTTGGCATTGATTAAAAAAAAAAAAAAAAAGGAACCGCATATTCAGGAATAAAATTATTCGTGTGCCCGTTTGAGAAAGAACAGAGACCCACCCAGCCCCGCGCTTACCGTTGCTCACAAACAAACAAACAAAACCTAGCTGCTAAGGAAGCGGGCTGGCAAACTCAAGAGTAACCCCTGGGGTCTATGAAGGGAGAGCAGGCCAATCGGTCAGGCTGGAATCGATGATGTTCCAAATTTTAGCGATGGATATTCCAATATCCATCGCCAGCCCGCAAATTAACAGGCAAGCCGTATTAGCCTTGCCCTCTCAAAGGCGAGGCTGGTTGCGGAGCTGTCCCTCTCCGGGTGCTGAAAGGAGGCTTCCCTCGTCGTTGCGGCGCGTTTGAACAACGCCCGTCCCCACCCCGAACGTGTAGCGAGGCAGGCATCAAGTGGACTACCGTCGCCCGGAGCTCTTAAGAAAGGCGAAAGGGCTGCCGAAGCCCTGAAATAGAGGAAAAAGCCGCTTCGCCGCCCCATCAGCCGCAGAAGCGCAAGGGAGGCTGCGAGGGAGCTTCAACTCGGCGCCCGGCTTGACTTTTTCCGCCCCCCGCCCCCCCAAACCCAACAGCAGCCCTCCAAGTTAGCCTTAGGGCATCCTAAAGGGCTGCGACCACCCGGTCCTTCACCTGTTTCTCTGGAGAGCTTCGCAGAGATTTAGGGGCGCCCGGCTGATCTCAAAGAGCACCCCCCCCTACCAGCGCAGCTAGACCCCCGATTATTCAGAAGGCGGTGGAGGGCAGGGGGCTGTTGGCACTGCCAGCCCCCCTCGCCTCAAGCCCGGGGTTGCGCGGCTCTTGCCAGGGGCCCGGGGCTGATGCCCGGGGCGCGTCCACGGAGCTTCCCCTCGGATGGGGGGACGGGGACCCTCGTCGAAACAACCGGCGCCCTACCTGTGGCCCAGAGGTTCTCCCTGAGCCGGATGGGCCCGCTCCTCCTCTCGACGGGCGAAGGCGAGACGGAGAGGGCGGAGAAGAGAATGAGGAAAGCCACGCCGCCCACCCGCAAGCTCCGGCCTTTGGCCAGTCCGCCTCTGGCCATCGCGGCTCGACGGAGGGACGGCCTGCTGGGTCTCCTTCTTGCCACCGGGGGGCGCCTTCCTGCCCTGCTTGCCCCAGCCCGTCTGGGGTCGTCGCCGTCTCCTCCCTCGAACCCCGTCCCCGCTTTAAGTAGCCGGGCAGCAGGGGCGGGGACTGGAGCGCAGCACGGCAGCCCGGCCACGTCTTTTGAATGGACGGGTAAGATCGTCCGCAATGACCGGTGGAGCTTCAAAAGGAGCCTGGTGGGGGGTGGGAAGGGATGGGAAGGGGGGAGGCAGGAAGGAAAGGGAGAGAAGGGAAGGAAGAGAAGAAGGGAAGAAGAAAAGAGAGAGAAGGGAAGAAGGGAGGAAGGAAGGAGAGAAAAAGGAAAGGAAGGAGGGAAGAAGGAGAAAAGAAAGGAAGGGAAGGGGAAGGAAGGAGAGAAAAGGAGGAGGAAGGAAGGGAGGAAGGAAGGAGACAAGGAAGAGAAGGAGGGAGGGAAGAAGGAAAGGAGGAGAAAAGAAGGGAAGAGAAGAAGGGGGGAATGAGAAAGAAAGAGAAAGGGAAGGGGCGTCTAAACAATATTTGATCACCACTCTCCAAAATTTAACTCTCTTATAACCGTGGAGGCTTAATCTTGGCATCAAGAAAGGGTCAGAAAGCCTTCGAGTGCACGCAGAGCAGCCAGGGAGAAGAAGGAAGAGGACTAAGTAGCCAAGACCTTTTTCCAAATTGGCCCCTTGATTTGAGGTGGCCCTATAAATGGCAATCTGGAACCCCAAATCCCAAGGAAAGTCCTCCTCAAAAGATTGAGTCTAAGCAGGATGCTCGAACGTATCTTGAAGGCTGATGCCTGGAAGTGGGGGGGACGTTAACCCAGGGGGAGCTAGTCCTATCTCTCCCCATCTCTCCTTTTATAGACCGGGGCCAGGCAGAAAATCTTGATGGCTCCCCCTAGCTCCCTAAATCAAGGGACATTTCATTCTTGCCAGGGGGCATCAATCATTCCTTGCCATGAAAACATCGGATATTTGGGGTGGGGAGTGCTCCATCACTGGAGCCTTTCAAAAATAGACTGGACGAGCACTTGACTGGGATGGCATAAAGCTCCTGCCGTTTTGGACCGGAAGATCCTATGATTCTATGCTCTGTGTTGTAATAATTGCTAAGCCCATTGATTGGTGCTTAGATTGTAAGCCGCCCTGAGTCTTCGGAGAAGGGCGGGATATAAATGGGATTTTAAAAAAAAAAAAGCACATTCCCCTTAAAATAGGTCACAAATTACTTCATTGTTTTGGCAGCAACCAATGAATACGGTCCGATCTGCGACAACTGTCCTAAATCATGAGTTCTTCTGGCCACAAAACCACTCTGTCGCCCTCTTGATATCCCGAAGGCCGCTTTTGACCTCTTTCCCCCATTTTCGCAACCTCTTCGCAGTGGATAAAGTTACAGTAGGCTTATTCCGTGAGTGCCCTTTCCAGGCCATTAAACAATTTAAATTCCACATTAGGCTTCAGAGGGGGCACCTGGGGCAGGCTATTGTCCTAAAGAACATAGCTTCCCTCTGAATGAAAAAAGCTGCCAAATTGCACAAAGATCTAGCAACGCAAGATGGCATTATCCATTCTTAAAACTCTTGTTCTGGAAGCCACGGATTGTTCAAATTTGGGATTAGGCGGTGCGTGGGCTTGTAGGGTGCAGAAGAGGATTAAAGGCCTGTGGGATTTGGGGGGGCGGTGGTGTTTGTGGAGGGGTTTAACTGTCGGAAGTGGCTTAGCTAGCATCAAAGAAGGCCAAGACTTTCTGAGGATTAGAGGCAGGAGGTGCAGTGGGTGGACGGAAGGAACCCCAGTTATTGGCAGCTAACTTCCAGCAACCCTGTAAACGTTTCGGAGGCTAAAGGATGCAAAAAAAAGGAAAAAAAAGTACAGGTAGTCCTTAATTTACAACAGTTCGTTTAGTGACCGTTCAAAGTTACAATGGCACTGAAAAATGTGACTTAGGACCGTTTTTCACACTGACGAGCTTTGTAGCAGCCCCGTGATTATGTGATCAAAATTCAGACGCTTGGCAACTGACCCATATTTATGACGGTCGCAATATCCCGGGGTCACGTGATCCCCTTTGGCAACCTGCCGACAAGCAAAGTCAATGGGGAAAGCCGGTTTCACTTAACAACCGCGTTACTCGCTTACCAACTGCAGGGGGTTCACTTAACAACTGCGGCAAGAAAGGTCCTAAAACGGGGGCAAACTCGCTTAACAACAGTCTCGTTTAACGACTGAAATTTTGGGCTCCCTCGTAGTTGTACAGTGGAGGACCAACTGCACGTCTCGCAGAGACCCCCCTCCGTTGGGCAAAACGTACTCCCTTTTTGCTCTTTCTGAAATGCTGCCACTTAGAAGCGAAATGGGTGTGGGGAGATGTGGGGGAAGAAGTGTTTTATCCAGCCGCTTTTGAGGGGTGACACCTTTCTTCGCAGCAATTCGCCGTCCCTCCTCCTGCGTAAAACAATAGCAGCTTTTCCATTGAATGCTGCAAAGGTGTTGATTAGCAACATTTGCGTTGGAACCAAGAAAGAAAGAAAAAAAAGAGGCAAAAGGCAGCGTCCCTGGGACTTAGAAGGGGGGAAAAAAAAAAAGACTCGATTAATAAATGTTGATGGGGACCCCAAACTCAGCCATTGTCCTCTAACCAGCCGACTCCGCAAGCTCGTTGGAAGCGTAAAATCGGGAGTCGGAGCGTGTCTCTTTTGATTTGTCAGCTGTGAGGATCGGAGCCAGCTCTCTCACAGGTGGGATCCATTCAACCAATCCCAAAGAGAAGATCCCTGGTTAGGTGGCCGAGTCAGTTAACCAGGATTCCTGCCGTGACCCAGTTATGCCTCTTTTGACGAAGCAGCAACAACTGCAGTGTTGACTGCCTCCTCAAGGGCAGAGTCACAATCGGATAAAATTAAGCCACCCACGGGAATGTGTTTTACAGCGGCTTTGCTAACAGCGGAGGTGGTAAGTAAAAAGAAAAAAAAAGAAAAAAACCTGCATCAGATATTAATCAGCAAAGCTAAAAATGCGGCGAGAACAGCTACGGTGCTTTGATCCTGAACCATCTCATCCCAATGGGATTGACCCTGCTGGAAGAAGGGACATGCTCTGGGGCCTGTGACTTAAGAATCCCAGCTGATGGGGTCCACAACAGCCTTTCCTGCCCTCTAGAACAGGGGTCTTCACACTCGGCAAGTTCAAGGCTTGTGGACTTCCAACTTCCAGAATTCCTCAGCCAAGCTGGCTGAGGAATTCTGGGAGTTGAAGTCCACAAGCCTTGAACTTGCCAAGTTTGAAGACCCCTGCTCTAGAACAGTGTGTGTGTCTCATACTGGACATGGTTAATGGATGGAGAGAAGATTCTATTCCCACCCTGTCTGTGTCCTGCCCCCTCCCTTAGCCACCTGTTTTTAATATTACCATCTTAATATTTTGATGTTTTATACTGTTGTTAATACTTTGTGGTAAGCTGTCTAGAATCACCTGAGGGGGAAAAGGGTGATGGCATATAAATTTAATAAATACATTTTTCCGAGGCCCAAAGCATTGGCTCTTCCTTGTCATAGCAGGCCATGTGGGTATCTGGTTTCCAGCATGGCAATAGCACTTAGACTTATATACAACTTCACAGTGTTTTACGACCCTCTCTAAGCAATTTTACAGAGTCAGCATATTTGCCCCCAACAATCCAGGCCCTCATTTTACCAATCTTGGAAGGATGAAAGGCTGAGTCATCCTTGAGCTGGTGAGAATCAAACTGCTGGCAGTGGGCAAAGTTAGCCTGTAATACTGCATTCTAAGCCCTGGGAAGGAAGGAAGGAAGGAGTAGTACTTAGACTTATATACTACTTCACAGTGATTTACAGCCCTCTCTAGGCGGTTTAAAGTCAGCCTCTTGCCCCCAACAATCCGGGTCCTCATTTTACTGACCTCAGAAGGACGGAAGGCTGAGTCAACCTTGAGCCGTGGGAATCAAACTGCTGGCAGTGAGCAGAGTCAGCCAGCAATACTGCATTCTAGCCACTGCACCACCCCAGCTCTTCTTTGGCACATTCATACTAAAATTAAAAAGCCAACTTTTTGAATGTGCAAATTCCAGCATTAGGTCCCAGGCCTCTCCACTCAAATGTCCTAAGATGACCTTTGTTTTTATTTGGAAGAAGGAAAGGTCTTTCCTGGCAGCGTCTCCAGCCATTAACCAGAATTAAGATTTTCATACTTTTCAACTGAGTCAGCTGAGAAAAAAATAAAAATAAATATCCCGTAAGCTCAGGAAAAAAAAAAAAGAAAAGGCAAAAGGCTTTGGCTTAAAACATTTTTAATATAAAAAATTCACCGATGTACAAAAATGCTAAAGTGTGACGAACTCTTCAAAATACTGAGATTAAACCTGCCCGTGACACAGCAGTCGTAGAAAACGAAAATGCCAAAATCCAACTCGGATTAAGCAGCAGCGAAATGGACACACTTCACATCCCGGTCTACTTGGAGGGTGACCCACGCCTCCGCCGGTGAGGGGCTACTCTCGGTGGACGAGGACAAACAAGCCCAGGAGGAAAAGGACAGTGTACTGGTGGGGAGAAAAGAACAAGATAGAAATAACTGAAGCGTTCGCCCACATTGCAGGAATTTCACCGTGAGTTCTAGTCCCACTTTAGGCATGAAAGCAAAAAAAAATAATCATCATCATCATAAAAACACTCCAAATGGCACAAATTTTAGGCACACGTTTGCCGCCTCTGTGGATGGGTTTGCATCCTGCCAATACGCTTTCTTTTCATCTTTTAAGCAAGGTTTCTAGAATAGGCCCCCAGAGCAGGGATAGGCAACCTTGGCTCTTTTATGACTCGTGGACTTCAACTCCCAGAATTCCTGAGCCAGCCACGCTGAGAGGAAAGGTAGAGGTTTCCAAGCTGAGCTACGCTGGCTCAGGAATTCTGGGAGTTGAAGTCCAAGTCATAAGTGATTGTTCACTAGGATCCAAGATCCCTCTCACAGTTGCTACTATTGAGCCAAGTACCACCTATACCAGGGGTAGGCAACCTTGGCTCTTTTATGACTCGTGGACTTCAACTCCCAGAATTCCTGAGCCAGCCACGCTGAGGGGGAAAGGGAGGGGTTTCCAAGCTGAGCCAGGCTGGCTCAGGAATTCTGGGAGTTGAAGTCCACGAGTCATAAAAGAGCCAAGGTTGCCAACCCCTGCCCCAGAGGTTAGGCTTCAGCACACTGCTTACGCATAAGTAACGTGCAAACTAGAATGCACGATTCGCACGAGAGGCCGAGACGAAACGAAAGGAACCAAAGGAGGCTTTGTAGGATGGACGGACGCAAAATAGCGACAGCAAACTTTAAGCAATGCAAGATGGAAGGTTAAAACACACATCCGTCCTGGGAAGAGTTTAAACTTGAGGGGAAAACAAATGTTAAGGCGGTTTGGTGTGCCTTGTCTTACTTTGTTAAAAAAAAGTGTTTTTTTTTTTAATGTTTAAACTTCAGAAAATTTGATGTGCCTTGTCTACTTTTTTTTTTTTTTTTAATATTCTCTGGCTTTTCTCAACCTCCAATTTATGTTCCCAAACCAAACCAATTTCCAAGACCTGGGAAGGCCAGAAACGGTGGGTCTTTTGCACCAAACCATCATTGACAGTCAACTGCCTGCTTGAAGGTGTCTTGGGACCTTGGGTTTCAGCCAGACTTCGAGAGAGACCCAGAGCCCACCTGTACTGTCTGAATGGTGGTTTGGTTTTGCCAATGCACTGCGTCACCTCAAGAGAGTAAATGAACAAAAAGTCCTACCTTGAATTTAGGGTAATCGTTCATTAGAATGGTTACTATTCCAATGTACGGCACGAACCTAAATCAGAAACAAAGTGATCCTTTTTAGACGCTGGACTGGCTGAAGCTTCCTGGGCTTATCGATAGCCGGGAAACAAGAAAGCAACAGATGTAGGACTTTTGATAAACAGTGGGGTGCCTCCCTCTTCCTCACATGCAGGGTTTTAAAAAGACCTTCATGGAAGCTCAGAAACAATGCATTATCCAGAAGCAGGGGAGCCCAAAACCAGAGGGCCTAATTTATCCCCAACCGAGACTCAAAAGGAAAACGGGCTTTATGAAGGAGACTGACAGGCAGAATCAAGGTTTCCAGGAATAACGTCTTTCCCATCTTGGAAATGGGCAGAAACAATCAGAAGGAGATGTCTATCAAGATTCTCGATCATCCAGGCCATGGTTATCCAAACGGTGCTTCTCAAAAGGCAACTGAACTTTCTTGGGGTTCACACACACACACACCCCCTTAAAAAACCAATCTTCAGAGTGCTAATGATCCTATGACTCCAAAGAATATAAATCCTTCCATTTGCCCCACCAATCAGTCAGAACTGAAGAAGCTTCTGGGATGAGAAGTGAAATGTCTTCAAGGGGGAGGGGAAACCCCAAGAAAGTCCGGTTGCCTTTTGGGAAAAGGGGAAGATTTATTATCTAACGGCAGGGGACAGGACTAAATTCTGCAGACGGTGGTTACGCTTAGGACGGCATGTCCATTTTACCATGCCCGCCAGCTGGCTTGCGCCTCCCTCACCCTCTCGCTCTTCCAACCACATCTTTCTTCTCCAGCCAGTGTTGCCCTTGTTTGTACAAGCCTCGATCATCAACTGCATTGTTGTCGCCTTTGGTCAAAAACTTGATGTCACCGTTTTGCCTGGCACAGGGGGGGAAAAAAGTCCACCATTAGCGAGTGGGCAAAGCAGAATGCAATCACATCGTTGAGGAGGAAAGAAGATGCCAAGTGAATGTGTCACCTTACACCAGTAGGCAGCCTCAAGCTTTTAAACTGGTTTTCTTCTTCTGAGTATTGTGGGTCAGAGGTCCCCAACCTTTTGGGCACCAGGGACCGGTTCCGTGGAGAGGTTTTTCAGCGGACCGGAGGGTGTGTGGTTTTGTGTGCTGCCTGCATCCCGTGGATGGGGCTTTGCTTGTTTGTGTGGACCGGTTGCTGGCATGCCGCAGCCCGGTATTGGTCCGAAGACCAGGGCTTGGGGACCCCTGCAATAGGTGGTTTGTGAGAGGGTAGATGCCTGGGATTACTCCTCTTTTTCCTTTCACAAAGTTAAGCCTAATTAAAAGAATGAAATTTCCCCATCCCTCTCTGATAGTTCATGTCGCAGTGTCTTCGAGTAATTATTACTAGAGTAAACTTGAGTTTGCCGAAACAACTCTATGGCTTCGGCTTCTCACGTTGATAAGGAACACCAGTGGATCCAAAACTCTCCCCTCTTTCCCCATTCCCACCACCACCACCACCGTGGACAAACTAGAAGCATTACGGCGGTCATAAAGACAGGAGGTTTCGTAGCTTGACGGACACAGTGAAAAGTGACCTAGCCACAGACTTCGGCAACTATCACCCATCCAAAAACCAAGACGTACTTTTCGTGGATTTTCAGGACCCGGTGCACAATTGGAATTTCCCTTCCTTCTATCCTAAAGACCACGATTTCCCCTACTCTGATTGGCTCTTCAATGCGGTTGGTCAAGAACAGCAGGTCTCCTCTGTGAAATGCAGGTTCCATGCTGCCACTGGAAGACAAAAGCATCGGTTAATAAAAAGAACTCAAGCTCTGCATTTTGCCTTCAGGTGAGATTAGCCCTGTCCGTTTTCAAGGGTTAAAGACACACACACACACACACACACACACACACAATCCACTACTGATTACCCAGGGAACCTCACTGGAGCTAGAATCTTTGCACGCTTCCTAAAAATTCTTGGCCACTAGCGTTGGGGGAAGTCCCAGTAGACTTGGCCAGTAGAGTTGGGGGGTGATGTTCTAAGGCATGGCATCTCTCATGGATGGGACCCAGAGCATGCTTCTCTTGCCAGATGAAATGGGATGTACCGCCGCAGACAGCGGTTACTGTCCCATTGAATGACAGGCCCTGGTGGGTTTTTCTTTAGATTTTTAGATGCAAAATGGATGTTAAACTTCTGATTTCCCCTTCCAATGCACCAAATTTATTGGCTCCTGTATTAAAGAGATGCTTTTCTCTGTTTCAACCATGCTCACCCTGATTAGTCGTCACGATGGGATCTCTCCCCCCACCCCAGCACGCCAAGAAATGGGAAGCCGAAGTCTCAAAGAATCAAAAATTGGAAACACAAGAGTGTTTCGGAGGTCCCCTTGCGGGTAGAAGAGGAGAGGCTTAAAGTCCTAAATCGTGCAAAGTGGAAGTAACAGTAGGAACTGCCCTGGGTCCATTTCCTAGAGGAGTTAAGACAAGAAGGCTGCCTTCTGATTTTCTGGCACAGACGCGTGGAGCACACTCTGTACCGTAGGCGCCAAGATGTTGCACACGGATTGTGTCTTTCTGTCTTCCCCGCCAACTGCCTTCCGCAACAAATTTTTTTTCTGGCAGTTTCGCTTGCTCATTTTGTACTCCCTAACAGCCCTCCCCCACACCTGGTTTCAAGCTTGCAAATAAATGCTTTCTTTTCTGTTCGTCCCCATCTGTTTTCTCTCTGATGTCATGTCAACTCAGTTGCAAGGTAAGGTGTATCTTATCTTTTCATTTCTTTTTAAAAAAACGAGGGGGGGGGGAAAGCGCGGGGCTTTGTGCTGAATGCACGTAGGTTTTTACAGGGTATGATCTGTACAATGTATTTGTATCACTGTCCCTATAAGGCTAACGGAGGCAGCTATCCACAGATACTTTTGCTCAGAATACTGGAAAACAATCAACTTTGTACTGGTTATTCAGTCAATTCAGATAGTCCTCGACTTACCACCCCTTCGCTTAGTGATTGTTCGAAGTTACAGCAGCACAGGGAAAAAAGAAAACTGTGATTGGTCTTCACACAATCGTGACTGCATCCCCAGTCTCACAGGATCAAAATTTGGATGTGGGGAAACCGGCCAGTATTTACAACGTTGGCAGCATCCTAAACTTTCACGTGATTGCCATTTGCAAACTTCCCAGGCAGCTTTCCAAAAAGGAAAGTCAACAGAAGCGTTGATTCATTTAATGACGGCACTGTTCGCTTAATGATTGCAGTGTTTTACTTAACAACTATGGCATAAAAGGTTGTAAAATCAGGCGCAATTCGCTAACTCCCACCTGGATTAGCAGCGGAGATTCTGGCCTCAGTTGTGCTCATAAGCCGAAGATACTTAATAATAATAAAGTTGGAAGGAATCTTGGAGGTCTTCTAGTCCAACCCTCTGCTCAGGCAGGAAATCTTATACCATTTCAGACAAATGGCTGTCCAGTCTCTTCTTAAAAACTTCCAGCGTTGGACCATTCACAGCTTCTGGAGGCAGGCTGTGGAACACTGCTTTTTATTTGTTGAAAAGGGAGGAGCTTATTGTCAATAAAAGATGACAAAATTCTAAAGAAAACCCCAGAGAATCACCATTTTGAAGAGAAAGCAGAGAAATAAAAATAAAAACGAGGAATTTGCCACTGTTGGATGGTTTGATTGACTGAGATCCTCTTGTCTTGTGACATTTATCTGAGTCCAGAATCAACACTCACAAGCTAATCATTAAACAGACTTAAGGAACCGTGGAGGTCTTCTAGTCCAACCCCCTACTCAGGCAGGAAACCCTACACCATTTCAGACAAATGGCTGTCCAGTCTCTTCTGAAAAACTTCCAGCGTTGGAGCATTCACAACTTCTAGTGGCAAGTTGTTCCACTGATTAACTGTTCTGCCAGAAAAATTCTCCTTAGTTCTAGGCTGCTTCTCCCTTTGGTTAGTTTCCATCCACTGTTTCTTTTGCTACCTTCTGGTGCTTTGGAGAATAGCTTGACTGCCTCGTTTGTGGCAGCCCCTGAGATACTGGAAGACTGCTATCGTGTCCCTCCTCGTCCTTCTCTTCATTAAACTAGACATGCCCAATTCCAGCCACCATTCCTTGTATGTTTTAGCCTCCAGTCGGCTAATCATCTTTGTTGCTCTTTTCTGTAGAGTCTCACTTGTATTTGAAAGCAGATTCTCTGAGAGAAGAATGGCATCGTAACTCAAGTACAATCTGTAAACCAGTCCAGACGGGCCCTAAGCCTAAACTCTGCCCTTTTGTCAAGATAACACTAGTTCAAAGATCACACTATGTTAGCAGAAACCACATTTCTCCCCCACCCCGCCAAGCTATCACAGCCGCCTCTTCCTTCCTAATCTCACGCAGTAGGATGGGCCGAGCCCCAGATTACCAGAATGATTTTACCTAAGTACAACAACGATGGGACTCTCGCTGCCCGTTGCCACCATCAACCCCTTCCAGATCATCAGCGCCGAGGAAACGATCATCCCGAAGTTGAGAACCTGGTAATAGAGCTGGGAAAGGGAGAGAGGGGTTATCACTGGGAACTTGAGACAGTCCTTTGCAAAACACAAAGACACCCCCACACACACACCCCTTGCAAGGCGCTCTAATTTGGGCACATCTTCCAAGGCAATGCCCCCCCACCCTTTCAAATGACAAGCCACCAATTTAGAAGTCTTCCGGCAGTCAATAGTTTGTTCCACTGGGGATTGCAAGCAGACATGATGTATTTTAGTAGATTTCTTAAGTATAGCTAGAAACCAGGTGTGTTGTAGTCCCACTTTAGGCATGAAAACTGGCTGGGTGACTTTGGGCCAATCACCAGGAGTCTGAGAGTTCTAGTTCCACCTTAGCCAGTAAAGTCGGCTAGGTGACTTTGGGTCAATCATCAGGAGACTTATAGTTGTAGTCCCGCCTTAGGCATGAAAGCTGGCTGGGTAACATTGGGCCAATCACCAGGAGTTTGAGAGTTCTAGTTCCACCATGGGTACAAAAGCCAGCTAGGTGACTTTGGGCCAGTCCCTCTCCATCAGCCCAAACCACTTCACAGGGTTGTCGTTATGAAGAAAAGAGGTATGTCCACTGCCTTGAATCCCACATAATGAAGGCAGGCTTAAAGAAAATTTCTTTTGGCAAGATCTGGATCAGGAAGACGACAAGCCTCTAGTTTCCGTTATCTGTCTCCTTCGCATCCAGGCTCACCAACCTGCCTGTTCTTTATGCTGTGCAACTCAAGCTCCCCAATAGCACTCACTGACACATTAATCATAAAATTACACTGTTGTCTCTTTTTTACAATAATATATATAATAACAGAGGTTCCCCAACCAGGGGTGCGAGATGATATTCCAGGGGGTGCAGGTAAACTTGGTTTTTTCAAAATTATAGTGTATATGCATAACTCATTGCTGTTCTTTTGATAAGAGATGACCTTTATTGTCATTTTTTCACTGTGGGCACAACGGCACACATCAAAATTGAAATTTAGTCGCCCGCTCTCAAAGTGAACACATACATGACACATACCTAAACATACTATATACAACATATCTATAGACCCACACCCCT
>JAKJMR010000066.1:706345-731019 GCA_024449315.1 Daboia siamensis
GGGGTACAAAAAAGGTTGGGAGCCACTGTATAACAACATAAGCCAAGGCGAGGGACATAGTTAACCCTTGTGTTTTACCCCAAAACGCAACACACACACACACACACACACACACACACACACAATAGAAATATCAGCCCCCTCCACTGGTTTCCTTTGGCCCCTTTGCGTCTTCCAAGGACGTTGCACGGGACCTGCACCTTCCACACTCCTGGACCCACGGGCACACCTGCTGGGGAGGATGGGATTTGTAGTGCAGGGCTGCTGGAAGGAGGCCGGGCTGTGCTTTGCAGCAGAAGGGGGGGGAGAGAGAGAGAGAGAGAGAGAGAGAGAGAGAGAGAGAGAGAGAGAGCAGTCCCCGCTGGGTCACCTGACCTACCCACCATGCACACGCCGGTTTTACAAACCCAACCGGGGGATCCAGCGCACACACACGTACACATATACACGCGTGCGTGCGTGGGGACCGACCCCCGCCCCCTTTTGCCCCCTCCCGGCGCCCCCGCGAACCTGCCGCTTATTCATCCGCCGAACATCGTCCAGAAAATCCAGGGACAGCATCCCGGCGGGCGAGGAGGCTGCGGCCGGGAGACCCGACCGTCTCACACTTCCGCTTCCGGCCGCCGACATCAATATCCGGCCAAGCTGGTGGCGGGGGGGGGGGAGGGGGAAGGAGGGAAACATATAGGTCCTAGACCAGCCCCAGCGAGCCCTGTTAAGAGGCCTGCGGGGGAAGACGTCACTTCCGGTTCTGCCCGAGCAGTAGAGCGTAGGCGGGGGAAAGAGCGGCTTTTTGCTAAGCAGGCGTGATGCAAAGTCCTCCCGGGTTTTTTTTTTTTTTTTTTTTGCCTCCAATCTGAAAATCAGATTTTAGATGAAAGGCAGTTTCTTTCTTTCTTTCTTTTTTTTCAGATTTCTAGGCGCACCTGTCATGCCTTGTTGCAATGCAGTAAAATTCCCCTGCAAATCCTTAAGGAATCCCGTTCAAAGGTGTTAAAGGCGACAATGTCTTTTGAACAATAGATTTGAGTCTTGGAGACCAAGAAGAGACTTCTTAGCTAGAACTGGAAAGCCATCTGCCATTTACTCTGATTTTTAATTTTTAATTTGTTTTAACTTTTGTATTGATTTTCTTTTAAATATCCTGTAAACCGCCCTGAGTCCTTCGGGAAAGGGCGGTATATAAATCTAAATAAATAAAATAAATAAATAATTTATTTTTCAATCTCCTATTGTTGTGTTTCTCATCTTTGGGAACTTTTAAGAATCGTGGACTAAAATTCCCAGAACTCCCCAGCCAGCCATGCTATGTGCCTAATTCTAGAGCGGGTGGAAATTTGTCCGAAATGGTATAGGGTTTCCTGCCTGAGGAAACGGTTGGACTAGATGACCTCCAAGGTCCCTTCCAACTCTGTTATTGTATTGCATTGTACATACACATTATGTCTGCTCAAGGGTTCACACAACACAATCAGCTAAGATATAATTGATTCATTTGTGGTTGACTGCCATATGAATGCAGTGTGCAGAAGGTACCCTATTTCGGGGAAGGTCATCTTCCAGTGGTGTTCTTCTGAAAAAGGTACAGGTAGTTCTCAACTTACGACGACAAGGGAGCCCAAAGTTCCTGTTGCTCAGCGAGACAGTTAAATGAGTTTTGCCCCATTTCACAGCCTTCCTTGTCACAGTTCTGAAGTGAATCACTGCAGTTGTTAAGTTGCTTGCAAAGACCCCGGAACATGGCAACCCTTGTTGAGTTGGTTGCGAGCATCTGAATTTTGATCAAGGGACCACGGGCAGGCTGCAACGGTCATACATATGAAAAACGGGTCTTAAGTCACTTCTTTCAAGTGCCGTTGTAACGGTCACTAAATGGACCGTTGTAAATCGAGGACTACCTGTATTCTGAATTACAGCCTCAGGCAGTGAGACCAAGGTAAACTACTTGAGGCTCCCTTATGAATTTCCAGTATCGTGTCCGAAGGATACCCGATGGTGGATCTGGGAGAGCTGCACGGTCGGAAAAGGGAAGTTGGGAGCCAACTCATTGTTAGATGGTTTTATTTGAAATACTTTGAAGTAAACATAGCAAGGCACAGATGCCACTGCAGATTAAATAGATATGTCACGGCTCGAGAGGAATGTCCTCTCTGCCCCCTGCTATTGTTACTATAGCTAGGCTACCTTGTAAAACATTCCCTAGACTAAAATGTACACGGTATCAAAAAATACAAAGGGCTTTTATCAAAACACGTCCGGACGAGAAAGTGAGCAATTCAAATGGCAACGTGATAAATAGGGTGGTGGGGTTTTTTTTTTTCCTCCTTTTTTAAAATTATATATAGTAAACAATGAGCAGGGTTCCGACTTGAAACATAAAAACCGTATTTTTTTTTTTTTTTAAAAAGAAGCAAATATTATATGAAGCGTTAGGAAAAAGCACATGGGGCGGGGCGGAAGCCACAGATGGGAGAAATGAGTCAATGCTAAAGGGAGGAAAGCAATCTCCAATCGGTGGGGGTGGGGGGCAACCGAGAGGAAAAAAAAACTGGAAAGGGTTAGGTGAGGAGAGAAAGGATGTGCTTTTGGAAAAGCAGGTGCACGTGAGGAAGGATCAGACTGGTCCCCCCCCCCCTCCTCCTCATGGAATAAACCTCATCAGCCCCAAATTCTTGCCTTTTTTGAACTGACAAGCAGGGGTGAGCAAGTATGGGGACTTTTAAGACTTGTGGACTTCAATTCCCAGAATTCCTGAGCCAGCCAGGCTGGCTCAGGAATTCTGGGAGTTGAAGTCCACAGATCCTGAAGTCGCTGTAGTTGCCCACCCCTGAGCAGGAGAGACTGCCAGCTTCCTTTGCCCTGCAAATTTTGCATCACAACTGAAAAAAAAAACCCTTCTGGGATCGTACTAGAAGGAAAATAAAACCAAGCCAATCTGCCCTTCTCCCGGCCCTCGATACTTTTCAACCAGGACAGGAAGCAGCTTTGATCGTGGATAGCCAAGGGGGTGATGATCAACGCTGCTCCTCAATCTGTGGAAGGGAGTACTAACCGTGGAAGAGAAGAGATTGCCCAAAGATGCAGAAGTGCAAGCCTCAACATTTTTTCCCCCTCTTAATTCTTCACCACAGATGTTCAATGAGAGAGAGAGAGAGAGAGGGAGAGAGAGAGAGAGAGAGAGAGAGAGAGAGAAGGGCTGTCTTAGGATCCACTGCCATGTGTGATCAATACTTCTAGGCGTGTGTGTGGATGTTGTTTAAGGAGAGGGCAAATACTCAAGCAGATATGCAACTGATTTTCACCTGCAACAAAGATTAAGCAGAGCCTAATGTAATGTTTTCTCAAAAACAAAAGAATAACCCCACCACTACCACACCTGCCACTGAGTAGTGCTAGAAATGTGTCTTCTAGGGGAAAAGAAGAGGAAAAAAAAAATCACATTCACGGAGTGTCCGAAAAGTAATTTTTCAGGCATGGTGGATTTTTGTTTGGAAAGGAAAGAAACGCCAGTGACAGGTGGTGGAGCCAGGAGAGGTTTCCTGGCATCTCGGGCCTAAGGGGAGTGGGAGAAAGGACTGTTCTAAATTAAAAGTCTGAACTAAGAGGCAAAAGTCTCGGGCAGCAGATGAATGCTTCGTTTTTGCTGGGGGAAAACTTGGCACGATTATCCTACATGCCTGTCTTTCTCAACCTTGGCTGCTTTAAGAATTGTGGACTTCCAATTCCCAGAATTCTCCAGCCAGCAAAGAATGGTGGGAGCTGAAGCCCACACCTCTTCAAACGGCCAAGGTTGAGAAAGACTGTTCTAATTTCGCCCCCCACCCCCTGCCGCCGCTTCTCTCTCTCTCTTCCTTCCCCTTCCGTTACTCATTCAGTGCTGGGGAGATGGTGGGGCAGTTGGTGCTTTTTGTCAATTTCCCCAATCAAAACGAACTGAAGAACCCTATGCCCATTCCATCCAATCAACAACCTCCTCCACATCTCCAGCAAGGTTTCTGGGGCAGCGGAGCGCGCTCTTAAATAGGGGGAGACTTTGTGAGTTTGTTCTGAGAACTGGTTCTGTCTTTGCCGCAGGGCGAGGAGTCGCGCTCCGAGTCTCTGTCCTTGGAAGGGTCTCCTCCTGCCCTGCTGTGGCTGGTCTCGCCGTGGCCGTCACCCAGTCCATTCTCTCTCGTCTCCATTTCCGGAACTTCTTTTGCACCCTCTTGTTCTGGCTGCTGCTGCTCCTCCTCCTCCTCTTCCTCTTCCTCCTCTTCGTCTTCCTCCGGATCTTTGACTTTATGAACGATGAAGAGGTGCCTGTTCAGAGACAGGTGCGACGTGTAACACAAGCCGCAGAGCAGGCACTGGTAAGTGGAACTGTCTGACTTGTGTCGAGGTATGTGTTCCAGAAATTCAGTCTCGGTGGCTGTCGTAAAGCTACACTTTGCACATTTCCAGCGGGCTGCCTTCGGTTTCTTTGCTGGCGGGTCATCTGATCCGGATGCGGTCACTTCCATCGGACTCAGACTATCGGCGGTTACTCTCTTTGGAGATTTTGTCTGCAAAACAAAAACGTGCGCTTATTATACCCATCTGCGACGCCCGCTGCAGCCCGCCATCCAAAGGATACTCACTCAAGCAATAAGAACCACGTCTCTTCCTCCTGCTCCTCATGCCCCACTACCAAGCTGTCCACGCCACCCTAAGCCACAAGGAGTAATGAGCGGAGTTAAAGGTCCCCAGGTTATCCCATCTATGCTTGCTCAATGTGTATCTTTACATCAGAGGTCCCCAACCTTTTGGGTACCAGGGACCGGTTCCGTGGAGAGAGGGTTTTCCGTGGACCGGAGGGTGCATGATTTTGTGTGCTGCCCGCATCCCATGGATGGGCCTTTGCTTGTTTGTGTGGACCAGTTGCTGGCATGCCACGGACCGGTATCGGTCCACAGACCAGGGGTTGGGGATCCCTGCTTTACACTCTAATGCAGAGGTCCCCAAACCCCCGGGCTGCGGACTGGTACCGGTCCATCGCCTGTTTGGGAAACAGGCTGTGCAAGTGCCGGGCAAGTACGCAAAGCTTCACTTCCACATGCGCAAGAGCTAGGCTGCATGTGTGAAACCATCCCCTGGCCCCAATCACTGCTGCAGACTGGTCCGTGGAGGCAGAGAAGTTGGGGACCGCTAGTCTACTGCATTCATCCACAAGTCAGACAGGTGGCAAGGAGACAATAAAAGGAAGGGGGCTTTGTACGCAATTTTGTTATGAGTACAGCAGGCCCTGATTTTTTTTATTGACCTCTATTTGCACTCCTGTTGAATGGAAAACAATTTTCAATGGGTTTTCTCAATTCTGAGGAGACTAACCAGAACACAGCGACCTTTCGGGTGGGAAGGGATTTAGTTATAATTAATTGAATGATTGCCCCCAGCACTTTGCTAGGAAGAGAGCTAATGTCAAATGCAATAGAATGCCTTAAAGGGTTAAATTTTCAGGACTGTGATTCTCCAGGCTATATTTCCTCTTATCACTGGTTATCACTTGTCAATCTCATGAGGGTTTTCTAGGATTTTCATGTAATTAAAAGAAAGATGGAACACAGGTCTCTTGAAATAAAGCTGCATCCTTTATGCTGGTCATGTTAAACTGCAAGAGGGTTTCAGACAGCCCTACTTGAGATGTAACCATCTTTAGTTACTTTGGCTCTGCCTGGAACCAAATACTGTGGTATGTTCCACTAAGGCAGGGGTAGGCAATCTTGGCTCTTTTATGACTCGTGGACTTCAACTCCCAGAATTCCTGAGCCGGCTCAAGGTTGCCTACCCCTGCACTAAAGGATGTTTTTTTTTTTTAAGGCTAGAGTTAAATTGCACCCAAATGATGGCAGAAACAGGTGAATTTTCATTACATTACAAGAAATATTTTCTGATAGGGCTAGCACTGTCTATACAGCCACAAGATAAAGTAGCTCTAGATCTCGTTTAAAGGCCTGTGGTCCTCATGGAAAGGGAACAGTAGGGCCTCTCCTGGAGTGAATGCAGTTCCAACCCAGCACAGAGAACATGAGCTATCCCGCCTCTACATTTTAAGCAAAGCATTGCAGATTACTTGTGTCAAGTCTTTGGATATCTGGGAAAGATCTGGATTTTTGATGCCGTGCATGAGGCTCATGTGACTCTCCAGCATTGATGGCTGAGGAAACGTCTGGATTTCATCTGTGCAATACCTGCAAAATATCCAACAAAAGAAATGCCGTCAACACAACTGGAGTGCTCAGCCTCACCCACATCTCTTCTTTTCACTTTGCCCACCCCAATTTTCACAGAAGCCCAGAGCTGGAAGGAGCCCGGGGACTGTTACGTCCATTGAGCTGATCCAGATAGGAAGACAGAAGGAGAGTCCCCTATCTTTCTGGGGATTTGGCTCCGAGGTTGAACTCCTTTCACAGTTAGGAAGCCTGTGCAATCTGCCTCCCCATTACTTCAGTCCCCTTAAAAATGTAAAAGGCATCCCTGAGTAGTTGTGTCCAATTCTAGGGCGTGGTCTTCCTCTCTGTTTCTTAGCTGAGGGAGCCAGCATTGTCCGAAGGCATTTTCTGTGGTTATAAGGCCAGAATGGCTATACATCAAAGGCGCAGGGAATTCTGTTACTTTCCCGCCGAAGTGGTACCTATTTATCTACTCGCATTCGCATGCTTTTGAACTGCTAGGTGGGCAGGAGCTGAGGCAAGGAATGGGAACTCACCCCATTGCGCAGCGCTCACGTCTCAAACCTGGGCTGTCAGCCTTGCAGCTGACAAACTCAGCGTCTTTAACAGCTAAGCCACTGTGCCCCTTTTTCAGTCCATCATTCCACATCCCACATCCTCAGAGTGTTTTTCTACCTCTTAGCAACTTTTTTTTAACAGGATTTGTGGATTTCCCTTCCCAGCGCACATCTTAAAAGTTGCTGAGACTGAGACCACACAGAACAAGATCATCTTCTGTCAGTCTCTCTTCGTAAGACTCGACAGAAGGAATGATTCAAAGTTGTTTCCCAAATGCTGGAAAGGGGAAACTGCAGAATTCTTAATTCTGGAATAGCAGTGTGAATTGCAAGACTACAGGGTTATCGTGTTTTAGGGTGTGACACCCTTGCCTCAATCCTAGACAGAGAAAGTAATCTTCTACCACACTGTTTGCTGCAAGGAAACAAATCTTAAGACTACGCCAATATGTGGACCGTAATTTTGCATCTATTCTGAATCTTCTGAATACGTCCTTGAAGAACATCTGCACAACTCCGGCAGCAGACCAACTTGTGAGCTAAGTTTCATTTGTGAGAAAGCGAGCACAAATGTTGCGATTTCACAGCAAAAGCTTTCGGGGAACGAGGCCTATTTCTACGATTTACGAATAGAGATGAAGCTTTTACCACTAGTATCTTGGAAGTTAGCCTTCAATTCCGGGGATACCAAAGGTGACCTTGAATCATGCTTCAGAGCTGATAAGAACAGATTCTTTTCCAGAGGGAAATCAAAGGTTTGCCATGGGAAGGTTAATGTTTTGTCTGCGGTCGGTGGGAAAGACGGGATTTTACATTAGTTAACAACATGTGGCTGGAATGCAGGAGGCCACACAGAGGAGGCCTTTAAAATCACATGATCAGATGTGAGCCGAGACATGCTCTGTTCACATGCACCAAGTAAAGCAACATTCAGAATTTCCCATCTGTAATTCAATTAAAATAACATTTTAAAATGCTTTCCACAGGAAGATTAGCAGGGATGATCCCTAACCTGAAACAGCTTCCACAGACAAAACTTGGCACTGTTTTCTAGGCTAGTCAGTTGTCAGTGAAGCAGGTTTAAATGATGTATTATCGGTACTGCTTTAACTCCGCAAAGAATCCCCATTAAGTCAGACTGAGTAACATGAATGAAATCCCACTAGGAAATAGAAAAGGAAATATACAGAAATACACAGAAACAGTTGTGGGTAGCGGCAGTTTGATGTGGAAGAGCCTTTTTTAAACTGGAATCTTCTGTAGCCAAGATAGGTTTTCTAAAACTGGCTTCGGATAGTCTTATTTCTCATTTGAAAGGGTAAATTAAGGGATCACTAAAACCACAACATGGGATCAGTGATGGAAAGCAGCTTTTACTGCAAAGAGAACAACTTTTTGATATACAGAAATAATTGCCAGAAAACACCCTACATTTTTGCTTTCATTGCAATTAATTTGAACAGAAAGATGCAGCCTTTGTGTTCTCATTTTTTTTCTGAAACGGTGAGTGCTTAAATCTAAAACTGCAAATATTTCACTTGCAACAGGTTCTGAAATTGACAGCAATAGCAATTAGCACTTAAATACCGCTTCACAGTGCTTTACAGCCCTCTCTAAGCAGTTTACAGAGTCAGCCTATCGCCCCCAACAATCTGGGTCCTCATTTTACCGACCTCGGAAGGATGGAAGGCTGAGTTGACCTTGAGCCAATCAGGATCGAACTGCTGGCAGTGGGCAGAGCCAGCTTGCAATGCTGCATTCTAACCCCTGCACCACCAGGGCTCTTTAAATTAAGCCGAAAGAGCTGCAGCTTCTGTCCCTCTTGTTGAAACTGGGCGAGCGCACACAGAACTCAAAAGGGTTCCTCCAGAGATTGCTAGAATGCTTCCATTCTTATGAAAACACTGCAATATTATCACAGGATCTTCTGCAAATGAAAAACGGTCCAAGGTAAATAGCACAAGATCCCCTCAGTCGAACAGGCAGGAGCACGTATGATCCCGTGATGCCGTGCTCGGGAGTGTGCAAGAAGCATTTCTTCCCTCCCCGACTCACCAGCAAGGGTACAGCTTCTTTGCTGTGTCGTGATTATTGCGAACGTGTCTGTGAAGACTGTTGGAGGCACCAAAGGACCTGTCACATTGCCGGCAAGGAAACCTCTTCATGTTCTGCAGGAGGATCGGAAGAGTTAGTTCCAAAAGGGCAGGGATGAACTCCCATTTTTGTTTCCATTTGGGCAAAATGCAGGAAGTCCTCCACTTAACCCCCATTCAAAGTTACAACAGCCCGCCCCTTCCCCCCAAAAGCTACATATAATCCAATTTGAAGTTACCATGGGTCGCACGACCAAATTTTGGATGCTCGGCAACCGCCCTGCCTTTATATCCATTTGCCGCGTCCCAGAGTCATGTGACCACAATTTATGAAGGTTTTGCTGGAAACCGGAGTTTCCTTCCAGGTTCTGGACCAAAAAATATATATTAAAAAAAATAAAAAAAAATGCCCCACAGCAAACGGTACATTTGCTTGGCAGCCAAGGCGCTTATTTTATGACCACTGCAAAAATGGTAAAGAAAATCAGGCATGGTCACATGGTGAAATGCCTAAGGACTATCGTGACTTACAACCATCACTGCAGCACTAATTATAGTTCTTAAATCGAGGACTGCCTGCCGTGATCGGAGGGGCAACAGGAGTCCTTGGTGCTCTCTCGAGCCTGTTTTCTTGCAGACCTTTAATTACCCAACGAGGTAACCTCATCAGTGCTAGCAGGGAGGGATTTGCAGCTAACTTTCCCTCTGCGTAAGTCGTTTTTGCAGAAGGCTTCTTGAGAGCAAAGGACAATGTGGATCTATCGCTTCCTACCTCGTAACTAAAACAGGAGGGGGTGCGGTGTCCACTAGCCTCCTTGTGGTGCACCCCGGGCAACGTGACCTGGTCACGGCTAACTAGTCTGCCCGTTCCGATGGTTGGACCTCACAAGAATCTCCCAGCAAGAAGCAGCAGCGTTAGTACCGAAAATCAAAGAAACGGTTAATTTTTTTTAATCCCATTTATATCCCGCCCTTCTCCGAAGACTCAGGGCGGCTTACAATCTAAGAAGCACAAATCAATGTGCTTAGCAATAGCCTTCATTCTAGGTATATGCCTGCTTATTAGGGCTTTCGCCCCCCCCCCCCCCCCGCGGCATTATTACAAAGTCAGCTTATTGCCCCCAACAATCTGGGTCCTCATTTTACCTGCCTTGGAAGGATGGAAGGCTGAGTCAACCTTGAGCCTGGTGGGACTTGAACCTGCACTAACTGCAGGCAGCTGGTGTTACTTAAGGAGGCATTAGCCCACTGCTCCACCAAGGCTGGCTTCTGTTATGCCCTCAATCAAATAAGTAGAAGAAAAGGGGAAGAATACAAGCGGGCATCTTCTTCGCATTCCCACGGCATCGCTAGGAAGGGAAAAGATGCCACGGCACTGAACGACAGGAAGAAGGTCCAGGTGCTCCTGAGTTTTAGGCAGGTGGGTTACCTTTCCATGGCTTTTCCTCATGTGGGAGACGTAAGTTTCACGATCGGGGATCCACTGCGAGCACAGCCGGCAAGTCCAACTGCACGTTTTGGACTTGGGCTTGGATTCTGGGCTCAAGCCTTTCGTAGGCAAAGAGGTTGGCTGAGACGTCCCGTTGATGATGGCCAGGTCCTTGGACGTGGGGAGGATGGGACTGCTGGTGGTGGCCGTCTCCACCTTCTGCCGAGCGCTGGTGAGATCCTCGGGGTTTTCCGGGACTCCGTGGATGGTCTAGGGAAAGTCAAGGAATCAAGCTCAGCTAGCAAGCAGATCCACACGGAAAGGCCAGAGCGTGGAACGACTCGCCCAGCTGATGAGAACGCCACTGGGTTGTCATTTGTTTTTTTTAATTTCTAGATCTACCATCTAGAAATCTACCATCTAGATCTATCATCTTGACCAGATTATCAACTGGAGCTGGGTGTTATGTTCATATTAGGCATATATTGTGCCAACTGTCCTGGTTTCTGGGCCATTTCTGGACCTGGTTCAAAGTTCTGGATGACCTTCTAAATCAGAGGTCTCCGAACTTGGCAACTTTAAAGACCCATGGCCTTCAACTCTGCTGCCTGAGGAATTCTGGGAACTGAAGTCTAAAAGTCTTAAAAGTTGGCCAGTTTGGAGACAACCTTCCCCCAATTCAAGATCAAGATCACCAATGCAGAGAACTGGAGGGCATTTTGGGGCGGGATGTTATATCAGGTGAGGTTTATAAATTGCAGGGTGCTGAAACAGAGTTGCTAAACAAACAAACAAACAAACAAAGTGATTTTAGGACACTGTCCTTGTCATACTAAGTTGTAATGCATTTGGTCTGGACTAGCAGGCTGTGTGAACCCAGCCAATGTGCTCTGGAATTTGTAGGCTTAGCTTGTTCTTTAAATCCAGTCAATTGTGGTTTACGGTTAAATTGCAGTTAAGCAACCCGAATCTTAACGAGGCAAATATGAGGAGAGGCTGCTGCTGAGGGATCCGTCAGAGGTGGGGAAAATAAAAGGCAGCCAAAGTGCTTCAAGGGATGACCTTCAAAGGTGGAAGGCGGGGCAAGGTCTGCAGAGGTGCGGGAGCGGTCTTGCCCTACCAACCTTGACATGTTGCATTAACTGCAGCTTCTGCATGTACACCAGTTGGCAGTGTGGGCACTTGAACACGCCCACCATCAGCCGGTTGGCATTTTGTTGGAAGTGCTCTTGCAGAAGTCTCTTCTTGTTGAAGACTGTCTCACAGGAGCATTTGTAGATCACCCTGGAACAGTGGAGTGTGGGGGGAAAAAAGAGAACTTCATGAATGGATGAATCCGGAAAAGCAAATTAAAAAAAAAAAGCCAACAGAACTGTAATATAACTTTCCAGGTCTCAGAGAGAGAGAGAGAGGGGGGGGGGGGCTGATTCTATTCCTCATGTTTCACAAAACTGGGCCAGAGACACTCCTGAAAACATGGCTCGGTTGAGGAGGCAGCATTTGTCCAAGAACCAGAGAGCAATAGCACTTAGACTTATATACCGCTTCGCAGTGCTTTTACAGCCTCCTCTAAGTGGTTTACAGAGCCAGCATATGCCCCCCACTCCCCCAACAATCTGGGTCCCCGTTTTATCGACCTCGGAAGGATGGAAGGCTGAGTCAACCTTGAGCTGGTCAGGATCGAACGGCTGGCAGCCGGCGGAGTCAGCCTGCAATGCTGCATTCCAGCACCAGGGCTCGGATGTAGAAGGCAAAGAAACTCGAGAACTGCAGAGATGTAAAACAAGGCCCCGGACCCCAACAGATCACTTACTGAGATGTCTTGTGAGGCTCTGCGGGATGCTGACTGGTAATGTGAGCGGTGGTGCTGTCTGCGGACTTGAAGGCCATGGGGCAGAACGAACACTTGTGGAAGACTTCACAGTGCTTCTCGTGAATGTGGACTTTCAGCATAGCCTGGGACATGAAAACCACCCCACAGTGGCTGCACCTGGGGAAAAGGAGAGGACACACTCAGCTGGAAGGCACATTTGCCAGCGTCCTTTCCACAGATGGTCAGGAAATGGGAAGAAACCCGTGTCTGCTTTACTGAATCATCATCCATGAAGAAGCCGTGAAGGTTCATAGTTGTAGGATAGCATCCTAGAGAGCTTGCTGCAGATAATGGCTACACGTCAGAGGTTGAGATATGGCCAGGGGATGAAAGAACGAGAGCCGTCATATCACCATATCAATTCTCTGAAGCCAAAGGCAGCCACCGTCAAAATGTTAATCTGAGTGAAGCCTTGCTGCTCCTTCTCTGCTGGCCATTCCTGCAACGGACGAAAGAGCCTTAATTTTCCAGAAATGAGTGACCGCGAGGACATTATTCCCTGGCGGCAACGTCAGGCTTCTGAGAAAGTCAGCGGGATGAGAAATATATACAAAAGTCCCTTTAAACAGGTGTTAAGGCTGGCAAAAATCACCTGTTACAGATTAGTCTGACGTTTTTTCTACTTGTGATCAGCTAAAAATAAAAAAATAAAAAATAAAGATGATCAACATCGCTTCTCCCCTTTCTCACATCTGGGCCTAGAATGCGTGTCTGCAAAGGGGCCTTTGAAGCTCCTTTTTAAATGTGTGAAACAGCGACTTGCTTCCCCCCGCCGACCCCCTTCTCAAAGTTAGCACTGACCTGTAACCGACTTTGCGTGAGTAATGCAGGCAGTTCTCTTTGACGTGGGTTTGGAAGTAGGCTGACCGGCAGATGGCCCCGCACTCAGGGCAGCAATACGGAGATTTGTGGGCATGGATTCTTTGATGAGCACAATAGCTGCATTTGTTCGGCAACAGCATCTGACACACTTGACAGGTCTAGGAGAGAGGAAATAGGTACCTTGATTTGGGCCGCCGGCTGGGGCATTCTGGGGGTTGAAGTCCACGCGGCTTAAAAGTCGCCACGGTTGCAAAACCGTCCTAGAGGGAGACTCCTAGTCTTATTCAACTACAGGTGGTCCTCGACTTACAACCGTTCATTTAGTGTCCATTCGAACAGCGCTGAAAAAAGGGACTTAGGACCGTTTTTCACACTTAGGGCCGTCGCGGCATCCCTGCAGTCACGTGATCAAAATTCCAACACTCGGCAACTGACTCATATTTATGACGGCCGCAGTGTCCCGGGGTGTGTCTCTGTGTGTCATCCAATCCCCTTTAGAGAACGTCTGAAAAGCGAAGTCAATGGGGAAGCCAGATTCATTTAACGACCGTGTGTCTAGCTAAACAACTTAGGTGACTCGCTTAACAATGCCGGCAAGGAAGGTGGCCAAATGGGGCACACAACTCACTTATCAAATGTCTCGCTGAGCGACAGAAATTTTGGGCTCCGTTGTGGCCGTTAAGTCGCTAAGCGGGAATGGTAGCTCTCCAAGGGCAGGCCTTTGCGGGCTGGCTGAGCGGTGATCTTTTAGCCTTCTGCATGAAGGCGGGTGATGCTTGAAAAAGCTCCTTGGGTTGAGCAAAAGGGGAAAACAACGACAAAAGACACTGCGGATGGCCTGCTGCAGATAAGACTCAGAAAAATAAAAACTTCTAACTGGCAGTTTTTCTCCCCAAACCGCACTAAAAAGTGTGTCCAGCTTGGAGAGGTAGATGAGAACTCCAGTCTGTTAAGGGAAAGTTTCCCCACCTCTGAACAAGTGCCAAAGCTGTCCATTTATGCCCCTCGGAAGCAAACACACTTCTTCTTTCCCACCCTGGGGTGAGAAAAAGCTCAATCAGGTATTTAATTTTAACCTTGACAACAGAGCAAAGAAAAACGCAGGACCATGAAAACCCAAACACAAAGCAAATCCTGCCAGCCGGGAGCTCGGGGCAGAATAATCAGCCGGGAGAATTATCTATTGAAATTATCCTTTCACTGACATTGTTGTAAATTGATATTTCAATTGGACTGTCTGCCTAAACAGTCTGCAGAGTCAGGGTGCAGTTGTATAATATCCACGTAGCCTGTGGAACGTTAATTTATTTATTTTATTTATTGAATTTTTATACCGCCCTTCTCCCGAAGGACTCAGGGCGGTGTACAGGGCAATAAATACATAAAACAAGATACAAAAGTTAAAAAACGATTAAATAATGCCCAGATTAAAACGATAATTAAAATGTATTAAAACCCCCTTAACCCATCAGACCAGGTCAGACTGCTCAAATAAATATGTTTTTAGATCGCGCCGGAAGGAGCGAAGGTCGGGGGCTGTCCGGAGCTCAACCGGCAAGCGATTCCACAGGTCTGGCGCGCCCACAGAGCCCCCTGGGGGCCACCAATCGACATTCTTTGATTGGGGGCACCCTGAGGAGGCCCTGTCTGTGGGAGCGCACTGGACGGAGGGAAGTTGACGCCAGCCGCAGGTGTTGCCGTAGATAATCCGGACCCATGCCATGTAGGGCTTTGTAGGTCATTACTAACACCTTGAATCTCACCCGGAGGACAACTGGTAGCCAATGCAGCTCGCGGAGCAAAGGTGTAACATGGGAGTATCGGGAAACCCCCAGCACAACTCGCGTGGCTGCATTCTGCACCAGTTGGAGCCTCCAAGTGGACTTCAAGGGCAGCCCCATATAGAGAGCATTACAGTAGTAATGACGTTTATTACTATTTTTCAGTTAAGAGAAAAATCAACTTAACCCCCCCAATCCCGAATTCGGCAATACTCTCCAAAACATTATCTACTGTAGCAGCTTTCTATTTCTTTTTTGCTGCCGTATCACTGTTTTGTTTTTTTAAAGAAATCCCAGAAGGCTTAGTTCTTTCTTGCACTTTGCAGCAATAACCTTATGATGATTATGTCCGCCTCTCATATCCTTTTCCCACCAAAGCCGGCTGATCAAGGCAGGATAAAACCCTAACCCCAAATAAATGTCGCATAAAGCGTTCCTCTAGACAAACAAAAAGCCACAGAGTAAAACTAGCTTGGTTAAAACTTAACCAAAAAATAAAATAAAATAAAATATAAAAAAATGCAGCCGAATGCAAGAAACATTCCTTAAAGCCAGTTCGAAATGGGTGGCTGAAGTCATTCCATCTCGGCTCTTTTTCATTTGCGAGGCTTCGAGCAGAAGAAGATTGTTAAATTTAGGGCTACAGTTTTGCCCTTTGTATTTATTTCTCATGGTGATTTTTATTGCAAGCTCCCTGACAGCTGCTATTAGGAAGGCAAATGCATACGCTGCGCGGAGCACGAATTAAATCCGGGGCATTTGCACGCAGCACCCATTTATCCTCTTCCCTTCTTGCACGGCAGTTTTGTAACTTTCAGAAGAAATGCAAACGGCTTTCTGAATGGCACGAAGCCGGCTCACGAGCGCTGCCACCAAATGGCAGGTCTTCACGAGGGGAAAGATCTGTTCCCTGCGTGGTCCTGGGGTAGCAAAGATTCTGGGTTATTGTTATTTTTGCCAAAATGCCAAGGACGTTAAGTCTCCTTACTCCATATGCAAACAGCCACGCCGATCCATTGAATATCATCCATCTACCTATCACAGTACAGGTAATCCTCCACAGGGCCACAAATGAATGCAACATTTCCAAAGGTTTAAGATTTAAGGTTAAGGTTTATTAAATTTATATGCTAAGGAAAGCTAAGGAAAGACTTTGTTAAGGGCCCCATTTTACGAGCTTTCTTGCCACAGTTGGTTAAGTGAACCACTGTGGTTGTTAAGTTAGTCATGCAGTAGTTCAGTGATTTGGCTTCCCCACTGACTTTCCTTGTCGGAAAGCCGCACAAGGGGGATCACAAGACCCCGGGATGCTGCAGCCATCATAATTATGAGTCAGTTGTCAAGCATCTGAACGTAGATCACCTGGCCACGTAGATCACCTGGCCACGGGTCGCTATATGTGAAAAATGCTCCGAAGTCCCTTTTCCCCCCCAATACTGCTGTAACTTTGCGCGGTCACTAAACGAACTGTTGTTAAGTCAAGGACTAGCAGTAAAACAACACCGTTTAAAACTTGTCTTTGCACAAGCGGAAGTGTCACCCACGAAAGCTACAGCTCCCCACTCTCCATCCGAGGAAACAGGAAAGGCATTTGGAAACAACAGAGGAGAGAACCAGCTTCCAGGGCTACAGCTTCTAAGCATCTGGAACTGGAACATGCGAGCTTCCCAGATGTTTGAGCTCCACAGGAGGGGAGAAAGACAAAAGACAGATGTTCAGCTGAGGTTGTAACATGTAGCTCTATTTCGACATCCCGTCTGCCTGTTTTCGCTTAGAGCTGTAATAAATTGTCAGACCCGGGAAACAAAGAGTCTATTCCTAACTGCTCCCAACCATTTCAATGAAGATCTGCCAAGACCCTCCCTTAAATCTTAAAAAGAGTTAATGCACAGGTGTCCCAACTGAATGTGCGTGAAGCACTTAAGCAGTTTCAGTCCATTAAGAATGCTCTCTGATCAGAGTCTGCCCGACAGTCCTCGACTCACGACCGTAGTGTGGCTAAGCGAGTCGTTTGATTAAGGAGGTTTAAACCCACTCTACGACTTTTCTTCCCACGGTTGAGAAGGGAATCACTGCAGCTGTTAATAACCCGGTTGTTAAAAACGGAACTGGCTTCCCCGTTGACTTCGCTTGTCAGAAAGGCGCAAAAAAGAGCCTTGGTGGAGCAGTGGGCTAATTCCTCCTTAAGTAACACCAGCTGCCTGCAATTAGTGCAGGTTCGAGTCCCACCAGGCTCAAGGTTGACTTAGCCTTCCATACTTCCCAAGTAGGTAAAATGATGACCCAGATTGTTGGGGGCAATAAGCTGACTTTGTAATAATGCCGCTGGGTGTGTGTGTGAAAGCACTAACAAGCAGGCATATACATAGAATGAAGGCTACTGCTAAGCTTGTAAGCCTCCCTGAGTCTTCGGAGAAGGGCGGGATATAAATGGAATAAAAATAAAAAAATAAATAAATAAAAGGGGATCACGTGACTCCCCGGGGGGGGGCCCACTGCAACCATCATAAATACGAGTCAGTCACCGAGCATCTGAATTTTGATCATGTGACCGGGGGAGATGCTGCAACGGTGGTTAAGTGTGGGGAAAAATGGTCACTTTTTTTTCAGTGATGTAACTTCGGTCACTAAATGAACTGCCGTAAATTGAGGACCACCTGTACTTGGTCCATAGGAGGATCCGCGGCTTGGATCTAGTCTCCAGCAGGGTTGCAATAGGTTGGCCCGTGCTATTTCCTCCCAGTAGGCCTGGCTCTCCTGCCAAAATTTGCTCCGCTGAGCACCTGTCAATTCAGCTGCAGGGACATCTTCAGCCCTGTGGTCTCCCTACTGAAGTCATTCCCTGGAAATTTACACACGTGGGTGTGCACGATTGCTCACAATCACCCGCTCCCTCTCAATGGACCTCTTTGGGAAATAATAATCACTAAATACGACTTCAGCACTTCTGAAGGGAGAGGGAGCTTCAGACAAGAGACAGCTCCTGAAATTAAGGAGGAACTTCTTGACGATCATTAATCAGTGGGAAAGCTTGGGGGTGTTTTCAAAAAGGATTGGAAAATCACTTGCTCAAGATGGCATGAGGCCGCTTGGCTGGGCCAAGGGGTTGGACTAGAAGGCCTCTGAGGTCCCTCCCAACCCTAATACGTTAAAACGATCAACACGGCGGCGTAAACTACACTTGCTTTCAAACGATCCACGCTTGGCTCTTCAAAGCTTGGGAGTTTAGTGACTGCACACGTTCACAATCGATTCAAAATCGAACAGCACCACTCTATCACCCCACATCCGCTGAAATGCGTGTTAGTTTTGTGTATCAGGCCCCCCCCCCCAATTCAGGTTGGATTATCAAAATCCTCACTAAAAGAGTGAGGATGTCCAACAGTGCAGACGGACAGGTTTGCCCACAAGGAACATAAACCCTTCCACTGCCCACCGTCCAGTCAAGAGCTGAAGAAGCTTCTTGGATGATGAAGCGAAAGGTCTTCAAAAGAAAAACAAGACATTCCAGCCACCTCTTGGGGGGGAAAAAAAAAACCCTTCGGGACACATCCAAGATACAAATTAGACAACTCCGTGTAGTTTTGGTTACTAGATGGTACACAAACTAGAGATTCTGGCTTTTTCCTCTCCAAAGATAGAAGCCAAGAACCAACTGTGGAGGTGTGGGTCTTATGACAACACACGGATTGGTAGCTTAGGTTATCTGGCTTAGCTAGCTGTGCTCACTTGGAACACAGTAGTGTGTATCCAAACACTGTTTTTCAGAAGCAAGTCAAAACTGGGAAGAGGCCTGGTCTACTGTTCCATTGAAACGCGGTTATGACACGCAGAATTTGGATCTGTTCCCTAACAGCCCCTTGAGTGTGTAACACTTGTTTTGTCTTGCTGTGGTTTTAATCTTATTTATACAAATCGCGAAGCATCACAGTCCGGACTCTTGCCTCTTCCTGTAAACGATGGCGTTCTTGAGGCCGATTAGCCTCAGCGAGACTGCAGTTATAACGCTGAATTGTCTCCGCAGAAGCCTACCTAGCTAGAAAAAGACGTTGCCTGCTAGCCTGACACATTTGCACAAAGGTCAGGTTCTACAAAGAGGTAACTTTCAACCTAATGCAAACAGAGGGGAACTCAGCACGAACAGGAAATTGGTCAAAACCATCGGAGCTGTCGCCTGAGAGGAAGCAACAAATTCAAAGGGGCCAGCTCAGAACAACCGCGCAACTGAAAAGTAAAAGGTGGAGAGGGCTGTTGATTCACGCCGACTGGAGCTCTTGAGGCTTTAACTATGAGAGCTGCACGTTTTTCCATAACCATCAGAGGCCCCACACCTTCCATTGTTGGTCAACATTACTATCTAGTAATGGTCAACATTAAGGGACACGGTGGCTCAGTGGGTTAGGACGCTGAGCTTGTCGATCAGAAGGTCGGCAGTTTGGCGGGTCGAATCCCGAGTGCCGCGTAACAGAGCGAGCGCCTGTTACTCGTCCCAGCTTCTGCCAACCTAGCAGTTCGAAAGCACGTAAAAATGCAAGTAGAAAAATAGGGACCGCTCCGGTGGGAAGGTAACAGCGTTCCGTGCGCCTTTGGTGTCTAGTCATGCCGGCCACATGACCACGGAGATGTCCTCGGACAAGCGCTGGCTCTTCGGCTTTGAAATGGAGATGAGCACCGGCCCCTAGAGTCGGAAACGACTAGCACGCATGTGCGGGGGAACCTTGACCTTTACCTTTAATGGTCAACATTACTATTAGTAATGGTGTTTAAGGCCCTACATGGCATGGGTCCGGAGTACCTTAGGGATCACCTGCTGCCGGCATCAACTTCCCTCCGCCCTGTGTGCTCCCACAGAGAGGGTCTCCTCAGGGTACCACCGATCAGAGAATGTCGATGGGTGGCCCCCAGGGGGAGGTCCTTCTCTGTGGGCGCCCTGGAGCTATATGGAACCGGTTGCCGGTTGAGCTCCGGATGGCGCCCGACCTTCGCTCCTTCCGTCGCGATCTGAAGACACTCTTATTCAAACAATCCGGCCTGGCCTGATGGGGGACGGGTGGTTATTTTAATATATGTATTTATTGTTTTTAGTTGGGCATATGTTTAATTCTTTTTAACTTTTGTATTTTTGTATTTTTATATATTTGCCCTGTTCACCGCCCTGAGTCCTTCGGGAGAAGGGTGGTATATAAATAAAATTATTATTATTATTATTATTATTATCTATGAATTGTGCTAAACAGGTTCGCCCTTTTTCTCTCCCAAATACAGACTGAGGAGGGAAGCACAGAACAGAAGCAGTCTCTGAAAAGTTCGCACACAAAACTCAACCAACAGAATTGTGGAACAAGCAGTTGCACTAAACTCCATGAAGACCAAATTTAGATCCTTTCTCACACTTAGGACCGCTGCGGCATCCCCCCACGGTCACGTGAACAAGAACTGGGAGGCTTGGCAACTGACTCGTATTTACGACCGTTGCAGTGTTGCCGGGGGTCACGTGATCTGCTTTTGCGACCTTCTGACAAGCAAAGTCAAGGGGATAAGCCGGATCCACTCAACAACCGTGTTCCTGACTTAAAACAACCTCCCGTGATTCACTGAAGAACCGTGGCAAGAAAGGTCGTAAAATGGGGCAAAACTCACTGAACAGCTGTCTCGCTTAGCAACAGAAACGTTGGGCTCCACGGTCATCCTGCCTGTGTGTGCTGGAGGTTCTTTCCCACTGATGAGAACCCCAAAGCGGGTGGGGGAATTAACTCAAGAGGTCCCAAAGTGACTTACCAGGCCTTCGTTCTCTTCCGAGGTCCTCTGATAATGTGCTGCTAGGGCAATATAGTCCAAGGCCTGCTTATTACATTCAAAACACTTTAATCCATAACGAATAAGTCTCAAGGGGTCTGTGTACAGAGGCAGGGCCGGCTGGGCACCGCTCGGGCTGCCCGCCCCGCCTCCTGGGGTGGTGCAGGGCTTCTGGGGCAGGGAGGGCAACCGGGCGGTCGGCGGGCTTGAAGACGCGGACGAGCTGGTGGGGGAGGGCGAGAACATTTGGTCAGCAGAAATGGGCTTCATGAAGAGCTGGGAGCACTGCATGATGAAGCCTTTGCTCTTGTGATCCCGGGCGTGCTTGAGCAGGCTGCACTTGTTAAAGAAGAGCAGCGTGGCTGAACACTGCGTGCACATGACCTCGATGTGCACACTCCTCCGACTGTAATGTTGCGTCAGGCTTTTTTCTAAGGCAAAGGAATCCCCGCATTCCAGGCAACAATACCCGGAGGCCGGGACGTGAATACTGCTCTCCAGGGGAGGGCTGAGGTTGGGTGTATAGATTGGCACGGGGTTGGCACCATGCAACACTTTGTTGAACGCCTCCACCACGAGCGGGGCGGTCTTCTTGACTTGCTGCATCAGTGGCACGGTCACCTGGCTCAGTGGGGGCTGGCTGCACCGCTGTACGGATGACCTGGCCGCCACCGAAGCAGCAACACTGTGGGGCACCAGGTTGAGATTGGCTAGGTGCACGGCCTTGGGGAGAAGGCTGGCGGGGTTGCAGAGCTGGGCCACGATGCCCGACGGCTGCTTCTTGCTCAATGGCTGTCCCACCAGGCTGACTTTCGTCGTCCCGCTGTTGGCCAAGAGCGATGCGCCGGGGATGCCGCTTAGGGGAATGTCCGAAATCAAAGGGTTGATTTGGGGGCTGGCTAAATTTGGTTCCGGGGGGCTTGCTTTTGGAAAATCCTTGCCCGGCTCGGCTTCCAGGGAAGAAGCCGCTTCTGGAGAAGGGAAGGATTCGAGCACTGAGCCGTCAGCAGGCGAATCGTGAGGAGATTTGCCCAGCTCGTCTGCCTCGGGCAAGATTCTCGTCACCATCCTTTTAATTTCCCCAGAAGAGGTTTTGATGGTCTTAATCCGGACTTTGGGAATGGCCGGTGGGGAGCCGGTGGCCACCGAAGGAGATCCTTTGCCGCTGCTGTCGCTGCACACGCTCCGGGGAGATTCGGGCTGTTTGCTGGCCTTTCTCACCATTTCCAGGGGGCTTCTGGGGCTCTTTGGCGACTTGGGCATTTTGGGGCTCCCCTTAACGCCATCCTTAAAGGAGGCGGGAGGCTCTCTCGTCACATTCCCCTGATCCTCCTTGGAGATCCCCGCAACCTTTTTGGCCTGGAGCGCCACCAGGGCAGCGACGCAAGAGGAAAGCTTGGAGTGAGTAGACTTGAGACGCTGGCGAGGTGGGACTGAGGAAGAGAAGGTCATCTCGGGCCCAGAACCTTTACCATCTCCCAGGTTATTGCCGTGGAAGCTGCCAAGAGGCAGCCCTTCCCCAAAGGAACCGTGTGCGTCCGTGAGGTCTTTGCCGGGCCCGTCACACTTCTCTGGACTCTTGTCACGTTCTCTCTTGGTGCTGACCTCTGTCCTGTTCTCCTGAAGCCCGTGGATGTCAATCTTTGGGTCTCTTTTACAATATTGATCGAACATGCTCAGCTCCGGTTCGGGTAGCTTCTTATTTAAGAGATCTAGCAGCGATGGACCAGTAGATATAAACCGACTAAATTCCGGCTCCGGCATGGTCCTACTGAGCAAATCTAACACGGACGACCCCGATGGAATATACATGGGATGGGGTGGGAAATAAGGAGTCTGAGCATGTTTAGGTTTCTCTACAATACTGTTTTCTTTCAGGACGTCTTCGGGCTCCGGGCTGGAGATGGGACTGAACTGACTAAAAGTTGGTAAAGGCTCGGATTTGGCCTGCTCCAACTTCTCCGGATAGCTCCTCAAGCCATCCCCATTGATGAAAGCCGAATCAAATTTCCCATAGCTCTGAGTCTCCAGGGGTAGGTCCGAGGCACGGAATCCGTTGTGCAACAGGCCCGGCCCGAGGTGATTGCCATCCTTTTCCGCCTCGAATGACTCCTGGCGACAGGTGTTCTTCACAATGACGCTCACGACCGGAACGTCGGAGGCCGGGGCGGCATGGGACAAAGAGGCGTTTTCGTCTATGCCGATCCCGGTCTGCTTGAGGTGGCTGTCGTTCTCCTCGCCAGATGCCTGGATGGATTCCTTGGCGTCAAGGCTGGTTGGGTCAGGAATGTCGAACGCAGCCAGGAGGTCGTCGAAGTCTGGAGTTTTCATGTCCCCCATGATGAAAACTGCAAATCAAAAAAAAAAAAAAAAGTCTGTCAGAAGCGAGACAGGGAATGTACATTTCCTACAAATTCAAGCCATCCTCGACTTACAACCGTTTATTAAGGGTCTGTTCGCAGTTATAACGGCACTGGAAAAAGTGAGTTATGGACGGCTTTTTTACACTTACGACCGTTGTGGTATCCATGTGGCCATGTGATCAAAATGTGGACCCTTGGCAACTGGCTCATATTTATGATGGTGGCAGTGTCCCGTGTGTGTGTGTGTGTGTGTGTGTGTGTGAGAGAGAGAGAGAGAGAGAGAGAGAGAGAGAGAGAGAGAAGGGATCCCCTTTTGTGACCTTCTGACAAGCAAAGCCAATGGGGGAAGCCAGATTCGCTTAAACAACGGCTTGACTAACTTAACAACTGCTGAGTTTTATTTTATAACCGGGGCAAGAAAGTTCGTAAAATGGGGCAAAACTCATTTAACTTGCTCACTTGACAACTGTTGCTTAGCAACAGAAATTTGGCCCTCAATTGTGGCCGTAAGTTGAGGACTACCGTGTATGGCATCTTAGGCTCCATGCCCATTTGCACTATTCAGGGCACAGATAAACCTCCAAGTGGCCTCAATAACTCTCAGAAAGAATACCAATGACCAGAGGACTGCAAGGAATATGAATCCTTCCATCCTCCTCCTTTCAGTCAGAACTGAAGAAGCTTCTTGGATGAGAAGCAAAACGTCTTGGGATTGAAAGGGCCCCAGAGGCGATACTAAGGAGGCAAGAGCTGCATTATCAGCTCTCACATTTTAGCAAAAATGTTCCCTACCTGATACCTTCCAGATACACTGGCTTTTAATCCCTATAACTGCTAGTTGGCCGGGTTATTAGCATGAAAGTCCTGTTTTGGGAGAATTGCTCCCACACTTCAGATTGTTTTCAGGGAAACTAACTGCCTCTATCTTGTAGCTGAAGAATGGAGAGGATAAACGGTTAACTACTCCCCATATCCTGCAGGCCTATAATGTAGTTTTATTTGTTGTTGAGCTAGCAGGCACATTAAAATCTGCTTCATTATAGAGGCACCCGATTCCAGCGTACTAGCTTAAACTCTGCACGCAATAAATTGTTTCATTGTTTTACTTTTCAGGCTAGACAACTTTTAAGACGGGTGGGCTTCAACTCCCCAGCCAGCATGGCACATTAGAAACGAGGTGTCCAACCAGGTCAACTTTAAGACCTGTGGACTTTAAGACCTGTGGAATTCTGGGAGTTGAAATCCACATGTCTTAGTTGCCACGGTAGGACAGCCTTGCAGGAGAGGATGCCAGGCCTGCTCCAGTAGTCGCCTATTTAAACCTCTTCTCTGCCCCACTCACATTTCTTTCCTTTCCCATACTGAAAATGACACAGCAGGAGAAGCATCTGAGAAGGATGGGAAACCATAAGGTGATCTCTCTCCACATTCCCCAGTAAGTTCCTCCAGCATATCTTTTCCAGTGCAGACACAAACGTGACTGGGAAGAGGTGAGCAGCAGGGCCCTGGGACTTTCCCACTGAAGGAAGAATGCTACATTGTAAGTCCTTAACTTACAACAGTTTGTTTAGTGACCGTTCAAAGGTATGCTACTGAAAAAAGTGACTTAGGACCTCTTCACATTTACGACCGTAGCGGCATCCCCGTGGGCACGCGATCAAAATCCAGCTGCTTGGCAACTGACTTCTATTTACGATGGTTGCAGTGTCCCGGGGTTTTCACGTGATCCCCTTTTGCGACCCTCTGACCAGCAAAGTCAAGGAGGGGGGGGG
>JAKJMR010000066.1:737166-753158 GCA_024449315.1 Daboia siamensis
CCGCCGCCGCCCGGGCCCGCACAGGCCTCACCCAGCGCCGGGCAGCGACCGCCTCAACATGGCGGCGGGCGGGCGCGGGAGGGGCCGGGCGGGCGGGGGGCGGGGCCTCCGAGGCGAGGCCGGGACGCTCGCGCCAGACACGCTCCCCCGCCCCCCGGGCAGCCCCCTCCCGGGCAGCCCCCCCCCCGGGGCCGCAGGAGAGGGGTCGCCGCGACGCCCCCGGCCCTCGTCGGGAGGCCTGCCCGGCGGCGGCGGCGGCGGCCTGGGCGAGCTCCTCCGTGCGGCCTCGGGAGGGCCCGGCCTGGCTGGCTGGCAGGGCATGTTATTGTGGGCATGGCCTGGGATGGCATTGCGGGCATGGCATGGCATGTTATTGCAGGCCTGCCGTGGGATGGCCTGGCCTGGCTGGCCTGCAGTTGCAGGCGGGGCATATTATTGCAGGCATGGCATGGCCCCGGCTGGCAGGGCTTGGATGGGCTGGTCTGGCTGGCTGGCTGGCTGGCCTGGCATTGCAGACATGGCATGTTATTGCGGGCATGGCATATTGCAGGCGGGGCACGGCCCCGGCTGTCATGGTGTGGCACGCAGGACATGTTCTTGTGGGCGTGGCATGGGATGGCCTGGCCTGGCTGGCCTGACCTTGCAGACATGGCATGTTATTGCGGCTGGCATGGCAAGGCATGTTATTGCAAGGATGGCATGGCCTGGCATTGCAGGCATGGCATATTATTGCAGGCATGGCGTGCTATTGTAGTCATGGCATGCACGGCATTGACTCTGTCCATGCAACCAGCAAAACACCGGTGCCCTGCAGAGCAGCTTCGTCCACCCTCTTTGCACCCAGCCTGGTTCCTGAAGTTCAGGCACCCCTTTCCAATCCATCCAGGGTTCAAGGGTGCCTCCTTCCCTCCTCCCTGAACCAAACTTAACTTGGTCCTGAATGGATAACAAAGAAAGTCTTGGGGAAATCTCCCAACAGACCCGTTGCTGTGGTAAGGAACTGTGCTTCCAGCAAGCCTCTGATGCTGTGGAAAGTGCTAGGGTTTGTAGTCCAGCACCTTTGGTGTTCGGTCCAGAAGGTGGAGAGCTGCACAAGCTGCAGAACGTGCAAAGATGGGTGGTGGTAACGAGGCCTAGCAGTCACTGATGCTCTGTTTGACCTCATGAACGTTGTGAGGTGATGAGTGTCATGTTGAACCCAGTTGCCCTTTAAAAAATGTGGGGACCACACAACCCTTGGCCCAAGTGGTTCTTCCTGAAACCACTATGGCATGAGCGTCTTGCAAAAAATTGTCTTAGTTATCTTTGACAGCCAGTCCTGCCCCAGCTGCTCAATTATCTCTGATTGTGAGATGTGGTGTGGTTTATTTTCGTCATTGCTGGGTTTTTATATTGGATTTTATTACTGTGAACTGGCTTGAGAGGTTTGATGTGAGCTAGTCTGTAAGTATGGAAAGCAGAGGTTAAATTATTCTGAGGAATTCTAATTCCCCGATTTATTTGCATAAGCTATCATGGATAATATTGCTGTCCAATGCAGAAAGTTTATTGTAGATATGAATGCTTTATTCACTTATGAACAGTACAGTTGCAGAAAGTTCTTTTTTGAAACTGGTGTTATTTATTTAAGACATTTTATATGCCCCACTCCCGGCTCATTCTCAGTCACTCCTGGAAGCTTAACTGGAATTTATATTTGGAATGCCTATTTGATTTAAAAAAAAAACAGCTGGAAAGCTTACATTATTACTATTTGTTTTGTTAGTTCATAATATCAGGAGTGTGAATGGTTTTGCACACTTCATGTTGTTCTGTGTGGTCTTTTACACCCTCAGCGTGTAATCTCTGGAAGCTACGCTTTGCGCATCATGTCAAAGGGCAGGCTCTCAAGAGTAGTTGGGGTCAGGATCCATGGGGGGGGGTACTAAGGGTATCTTAATCTGTAGGGTGGGAGTCAGAGGCTTATCAGTTGTGATCTGTGTTTTAAAGGAATGAGGTCAGTGGCGTCCTCCATGCTAAGAATTGCCCAAGCAAGCCAGATTAGGCATGACAAGGATTAGACAGAACAGAACAGGATACTCCCAAAACATTTCATAAGAAAATGAAATCAGAAAGCCAGATCCAAGGTCCAGGATGTAACCCAAGTTCAGAGATAACCGATCCAAAATAAATAGCAAGGAAAGAACCACATGCTAACAAAACAGTTACAATAGAAGAGGATCGTTGTAACTCATAATATAATTCAATTAGAGAAATTGAATTGTATTACAGTACACCAAGGGTCTATTCGTCTGAACAGTTAAGGTTTGATAGGGATAGGCCCACCCTGATTTTCTAGGCTTGGTTTTCATCTCTTCAACAGAGATTCCTCAGGGCTGAAGTAGCCCACTTCTTCCCTGGCTGAGACAATGCAAGATGTGCAGCTAGGATACTTTGCAAAGAAAAAAACAACAACCCAACCTCTTAGTAGCCTAGAGCTAACTCACAGCTCACCCCAAGCTCTCCTACATTGCTGAATATCAATTCTGAGATAGTAAATCAGATAATTCTTTTGGCTTTTCTGCCAAGACAGGAAGCGGCATTCTTTTAACTATCTGCTCAAATGCCACCATTTTCCCCTGAAAATGCTAATGGGATTATATAAAAGGTTATTCCATTCATTTCGGAGGAGAGGCACATTGACACAATTATGATGCCCTTTGTGCCTTGCTAATGACTTCTTTTATCTCCGAAAATGGAGGGTTGGGGGGGGCTGGAAGCGAAGGCTGGCATCATTTCAGCTCAAGCCTCTCGCTTCAAACCTCTCTCCAACTCATCAAGTTGCCTTCGAGAAGGCACAATGGGGGTTTGAGAGAGTTGTGGTGGTAAATGGTCCCCGCAGAGCAGAAAGTTTCTAAATTACGGGGTCCTTATTATTCCCATTTTCACCGGCAGCAGTGCCAGTCACGATAATGAAATGTAGCTTTGCGCTTCTCCTTATGGACAAGGAATGCTTGCCTGATCTAGCCTCTTGCTTACTAGTCTGTCGGTAAGGTTTGCCCAACATTGTAAACCACAATTGGGCCTGGCTTGTTTGTGATTTAGCGTGCTGTGTATAATCTCGGCCATTCTGGTTTCTCAGCTATAGCTTTATAGTTTTGCTTGCTGCGTGACCTAATCGATGGAGCCTTGGGTAAAACATGCGTAAGCAAACTATGCCAGTGTGTGTTTGTGTAAACATATCCACCTCAAAAGCTCAGGTGTCTCCTTTTCTGATCTCTATATCATTAGAGGCAGATCTAGGAGTCAAATCAATGTCTGTCTGTAGGCAATTTATAAGACCATCGGTTGCCCCAGGTTCGAAAGGAATGTAACAAAAACCAACCATTTGCAGCCATGAACTCAAATCCACAAAGATTAGCCACCATTAACCCACGGAGCTCACCTAACCACATGACCCCAAGGCTGGGGTAGTAGTAGTAGTTGTAGTAGTGGTGGTGGTAGCTGTCAGTAGTAGATTCTGCACAGGAAAGAAAGAATATGGAGTAGCTTATCTCTTTATCTCAGGCTTTTCAGAGTGAGATTTACAGCATTTTCAATCAACCGATCTCTCACGTTCATTTCAATCCGTGCATTCTGTGATTCTATGACATTAGATTATCCAGAAGAAATTTAAAGCATGTAACGGCATTATTTATTTATTTTATTAAATTTATATGTCGCCCCTAGGCAGCTCTAGGTAGCACAAACGGTAAAAAACAATAAAAATTACAGTTCCTCTTCCAACTAGAACCAAGGAGACTTACACACGTAGGGAGATGTCGCCACTCAGCCTGGGAAGTTCTGGGCCCTAGCTGGGTGATTTAACACGGACTTAATTTGTTGCTAGTTCTGTTTTCTAAAGTTTTAAATAATTTAATGCAAGATTCTGGCACTCGATAGTCTTCCAGCCTTACATTCTAAGGCTCATTTTTATCTGCTCAACAAGGGGAGATAAGAAATGTGTGATTAGCTGCGCACCTCATGATGTGGAGATTAGAAGGAATACAGGGGGATTGAGGTCACAGAAACGTGCCTTTCCTGCTCACTGAATTAACCTGTTTGAAGGGTATTGTTGCACAACATTTTGAGAAACTTAACTAAGCGGGCTGGCTTTGAACAAGATGCCAAGCCACACAGAATTAACTAAGCTTAACTCTCAGGGCTCATCAAGCTCTGTTCAAGCTATTGTTAGTTATGCAAACCCAGCCAAGAAAGAGATGTACAGTTTAGTTTACACACACGCTGGGGTTATGCAAAGCCCTAGGGCCCAAGGAAATCTATTTTAACTGGGATGTTTGAATAAGGAATTAAAGGCCTGTTAAACGCACATTGTGCTGAGCCATAAGTGCAAAATTATCATTGTTAACGTCGCATAGTATGCTTAAAAAAAAAAACCCTCTGGATAAAAAATGGTTTACTTATTTATTTCAACTATCTCCAGCCTGGATGGTTTACACAGTAAAATGTAACAACCACATAAAAACTTTTCAACAGTCCTCTGGTTTAAATACACATCATCCCCAGATACTAAAATAGGCAAGTAAAAAAATAATCCAGAAAAAAGATGAAGACAACATCGCTCCCAATGTTTAAACAAGATTGTTTTTCGGGCTTTCTGGAAGAATAGTGTAGTGCTGATGCTGACGAGGGCAAACCCACCGTAGGCTTTGCGATAGTGGCGAATATCTGTAGCTCAGATGGAGGAGGAGGGTGGATGTTCGTTCTCCGAGCTGGTGGGTTGGTTTCTGAACGTTGCATTACTAGGCTGGGTAAGAGCTTCAGCAGCTTTGTATGGACAGTGGGTCTTGTGTTGGGAGGTCACATTAGATTAGGGTCTTGGATGGGTTGGGTATGGATTGTGTCAAGTGAGAGTCTAGTGATGAATCTTGTGATGTGACCCAGTGAGGATCTTGCAATGGGTGGGGTTGTGTCAAGTGAGCGTCTTGCGATGGGTCTTGCAATGGGTCAGGTGTGGGTTGTGTCAAGTGAGGGTCTTGTGATGGGTCAGCTGTGGGTCACCAGTAAGGGTCTTGCGATGGGATGGGTGTGGGTTGTGCCAAGTGAGGGTCTTGTGATGGAGAGGTCACATCAGGTGAGGGTCTTGTGAGGGGTCAGGTGAGGGTCTTGTGATGTGGAGGTCATCCCCTAAATTCTGCTAAAGATGTTACCCAGCCTGGTAATAAAATGTTTGGAAAACAACCCACAATCTCAGAGAACAACCCTTCACCCTCACACCTTAGGGCAGGGGTAGGCAACCTCGGCTCTTTTATCACTCGTTGACTTCAAGTCCCAGAATTCCTGACTCAGGAATTGAAGTCCACGAGTCATAAAAGAGCCGAGGTTGCCTACCGCTGCCTTAGGGTATAG
The DNA here is from genome assembly GCA_024449315.1 of Daboia siamensis. NCBI lineage: Eukaryota > Metazoa > Chordata > Lepidosauria > Squamata > Viperidae > Daboia > Daboia siamensis. The sequence goes on from JAKJMR010000066.1 coordinate 742,555, forward strand.
GCTACTCCACAAGGCTAAGCTGCTGGAGAAGACACTCTGATGCAGGAGTGTCCAACCTTGGCAATCTTTAAGACCTGTGGACTTCAACTCCCAGAATTCCCTGACCAGCTATACTTTAGTCAAAGACTACACCAAAAAAAATGATGAAAAGATGTCCGCCAGGTTGTGAAGAATCATGGGTACTTGAACCCTGAACAACAACAAAAGGTACAAAAGTCTGAACCAGTATTTTTAACCTTAACAACCTCAAGATGGGTGGATTCCCCAGCATGGCTGGCTGGGTAATTCTGGGAGTTGAAGTCCAGAGATCTTCAAGTTGCCAAGGTTGAGAAACACTGCTCTACACAAAACACTGAAGGAAATTTTCCAGTGGCATTGAATTTGGCAAAACCTCTCCAGCTCCCTCTCTTGTTTTTTTCCCTTCAGATTGAAAGTGCAGTTCATTAGACTGTTTTTCTGCACAAAATGAGAACATCCTACCAGTGACCTATCCCAGCACATTCAATCTTCATTTTCTGTAAGATTTAATCGCTTGCCTCTTTCATCAGCTTGACATTGAGGTGTGCGTGCACAGAGACATACAAGAATCCCAGTGCGAGCAGAAAACCAAAGAGATTTTTCATTTTGTTTGTGTGTGTGTGTATTTCTGAAATTGCCATCTGTGCTTGTGTTTGGGTGAAATCTGGTTAACTCAGAAGGTTTTCTTGATGGCTCATGAGGAGGGCAGATCGCCCTTATGTCTTTAGTGATAAATCATATGTGGGTGCCAGGAGAAAATGGGGAGTATGTAGGTGACTATAATAACCTTCACAAGTTACGACCCTGATGGGCAGTCTCCATAGAATCATAGCTTAAGGACTTCCTGTATACATTTGTTTGAGAGTAAACTCCACTGCTTCCTCTGAGTAAATGAGCATAGGTTTGCATTAATATTACATCTATATTGGATTCAAGGCAGTTCTTATTAGATGTAGAACATTCGGAGTTTGGGAGAATTTACCGTTAAAATACGTTGTAAAAACATGCCCTTCCGTGGTGAGGGTATTAGCATTCACAGTAAAAGAAGCAAAGTTGGTCCTGATCCAGCTTTTTAATGTGCCCTTTTGTAATGTGTCTGCTAATTTCCATGCTGCTTCTTTTGATAGGGCAAAAGCATTCTGAATAATTGTTACTGACTTTGGTGGCGTGTGGTGGTAAATTAACCAACTGATGTGACAATATTTCAAGGAACTTTGCTTCAATCTCATAATTAGAGTTTTGTCTGCTACTTTTACAATGTAAACCTATTTCCCCTGTTCTGTTACTTTAGCCTCCAGATAAATGATGGGTGGTGGGTTTCTTCAAAAATGTATTAAATTAATTACATTGGTTCTAACAGGGGTGGGAGGCTTGATTAACCAAATCTTACTAAAGCAGGGCACTAATCAAATCATCTTTCCAGTCCTTGCCACCTGAGATATCAAGAACCACCAAGAATGGGATATAGTCCTCAACTTATAACAGTTCATTTAGTGCCCATTCGAAGTCACAACAGTACTGAAACAAGTGACTTACCGCTGTTTTTCACATGACTGTTGCAGTTGAGAAACTGTCCTAGAGGGAGACTCCTTGTCTTATTCAACTACAGGTAGTCCTTGACTTACAACAGTTCATTTAGTGTCCATTCGAACGGTGCTGAAAAAAGGGTCTTATGACTGCTTTTCACACTTACAACTGTTGCGGCATCCCCGCGGTTGTGTGATCAAAATTCAGCCGCTTGGCCACTGACTCATATTTATGACGGTTGCAGCGTCCTGGGGTCATGTAATCCCCCTTTGCAGCCTTCTGACAAGCAAAGTCAATGGGGGAAGCCACATCCACTTAATAATCATATCACTAACTTAACAGCGGCAGTGATTCCTTAACAATGGTGGGAAGAAAATTGATAAAGTGGGGCAGAACTCACTTAGCCACTGTCTTGCCAACAGAAATTTTGGGCTCAATTGTGGTTGTAAATTGAGGACGTGTACTTGGGTTTTAAAAAGCCAGCACTTGAAAGGGACTCATTTCTCAAAGGACTGTCCTGGCCAAGTTATAAACCTGACCACTACCCAAAATTTCCAAGCCAGCAGGGCCATTGCTGAGAGTTTTGGGACCTGAAATCCATATATATGATCAAGATTAGGAAACAGAATAACGTCTGCCTGGTGGCTGCAGAGTTGCTCTCCAGGGTCCTGAACGCAATCTTCTGGCAGAGCTGAAGAAGCTTCTTGGATGAGATGCGAAACGTCTTCAAAGAAGAACAAGAAAGTCCAGTTGCTTCCTGAAAAAGCATCTTTGGGACAACCCTGACATGGAGGACTGAGAAAATAGACATGCTGAACTCAATGTTTCTTATCTGACAACCGCAGTACTTACTGGAATTCATTCTCCATCACTGACTCTTCACGTGGCTGCCTCTTCCTTTGCATTCTTAACTGGAGAAATAGGCTTCACTGGGGATTTTTGCACGGCAAACCAAATGATAAAATGCTGCACTTTGATAGGGCTGTGGTAGATTACAACCATGAATCTACCACAGCCCTGTCAACATGTTCTACCATTTCCTAGACATTTGAGCTTATCTGCTTTGGTGTAAGGATCCATGGGAATGATCTTGTGAGCAAGGCAAAGAGATGCAACTCTGGAGTGGTTTGATAAGAGTGAGCCCACAGATGGAATATGGGCATAGCAAGACGGTCAGAAGAGACCATCTCTATTTCCTCAGGCTGAAAAGGAGACAGGAGGGATGTATTTTCAGACTTGTAAAATGTTGTTTTACAATAAAGTAGAATTGGCTCATCTGGTGTCCTGTCTGAGAAGCTTACAGACATCAATCCTGCAAAATCTCTTGCTCCGCTCGCAAGCCAGGGGTGAGAAGCCAGACTCATACAACAAAGGTGGCAAAAAAAAAAAAAAAAAAGCTCCTGAAATCAGGCACAACTTGCTTAACAACTGCACTGCAAGTTCTGGTCCCAATTGTGTTTGGGGACTGCATTTCTTTGGGCATGACATGTTAGGTGAACAGAGCTTTGGGGTTTTGTTATCCTAGGTTTATGATTTCATGTGTTGTGGTGAGCTGAGCCAAAGAGTTGTAAGGAGGCCATTTAAACCATCACTCCTAACTTCCCTGATCTGCTCTGATTTATAGGAACACTCAACATTTCTCATAAGGTAACTAACTCTGCAGGATCCAGTCTGAGTTGGGTCTCCTGGACCAGCGGTTTAGTCTTCCAAGCTTGTGGCCTTGTGCTGGAGCCCATCATTGGGAACATCTCAAACAACAACAATAATAGTAGTAGTAATAGTAGTAGTTGTAGTAGTTGGAAGGGACCTTGGAGGCCATCTTGTCCAACCCCTTGCACAGGCAGGAAAGCCTATCCCATTTCAGACAAATGGCTGTCCAGTCTCTTCTTAAAAACATCCAGTGTTGGAGCATTCACAGCTTCTGGAGGCAGGTTGTTCCACTGGTTAATTGCTCAGGAAGTTTCTCCTTAGTTCTAGGTTGCTTGGTTGCAATCTCTCTCTCCCTCTCTCTCTCTCTCCCTCCCTCCCTCCCCCACCCACCCCCTCTCTCTCTCCAGAATCTCTCCCTAATTCTCTATCTCATGGGAGCATGGATACTTTTCATATGATCACTGAAAGAAGGAGAGGTGGTTAAGACTTGATAGCCATGCAGAGGTTGTTGAGTGTTGTTTATTGTGTCGTGGCTTCTACACATGGCACAAGAGTTTGCAGTTCAGGAACTCTCCTCTCCTTCCAACTGAGAAGGACCTTAAATCTTACTATTGACTGGGCCCCTCCTCGGGTGAGCCACTTTCCCTACAGCTGCCACGTGGGGTCAGCACATGCTAATTCTTGCTTTGGAAAAAGTTGACTTGGATTGAATTGTTCCAGGCCTCTTCTTAGGCACGTCAGCCCCCCCTTCAGGACCCCAACCCACTTTAACATCCCTATCAATGTGGGAACAATGCAACTGGAGAATCTCTCTAAGATACAGAAGCACTTAGCTAGTTTCAGGCAGGACACACCCTAGATAACTTCACCCTGATTTTTTTCCCCAAGAAATTATATGGCTGCCCAACTCACACACGGTAATGATTTAGTTCATTAGTGCAGTTCTCTGGATTCAGACAATAGCCTGAATTATAACCTCTTACTCAAGCTGGATTCATATAGCTACATTGGATTAAAATGCAGTTAACTGGTAAAGGTAAACATTTGTAGCTTGGGGTTGAAATGAAGGGTCCTTGGTGCTCTCTGAGCTTGGTTGTTTTCTTGCAGGCGTTGCATTCCTCAACTGGGAAACATCATCAGTGCTAAAACTTTGTTACCTAGTTGGGTAATGCAAAGTCTGCAAACAAAACAGCCAAGCTCAGAGAGCACCGAGGACCCTCTAAAGTTGCTCAGTTTGTGCTTCAAGGTGTTGTGTGTTAATAGATTGGGGTAGGGAGGGATTGTAGTATTTGTATTGTAGTGTATATTCTTATATTGTATTCTATGCAAATACTGATGTATGGATTCACTTCCGGTTATATTATGTAGCCAGCTGTTATTGGTAGTCCTTCTCTTACTTGAAGATACAGTAAGCCAGTCCTGTTCCATTTGGGATACCCTCCAAATATCTGCCAAAAAGATGACCCCATTGCCCTTCACAGGGTTATGTGTATGTTTGTGTATGTGTATGTAGAGGGGGAGGATAGGCTAAGGGTTAGGGTTACGTCACCATGAACACAAAGAGCAAAATGGACATCGCCAACAAACTCGGAGTGCATGGGTTTGGTTAGGAGGGCACTTACTTTTCTAGGCTGCCCTATCTATCTTTCCTGGTAAAATACATGGGAAAATCCCATTGGAGGAAAATTCCACTTAAGGATTCCAAAAGAAGATTCCTAAGAGTTAAGAAACTTTTTCCAGAGACTGGTGTTCACTACACAAGCTCTGCCAAAATGTGATTTGCTCCAGGGTGACTCAACACGCTTTGTAAAACCTATCTGGTGCAATTTATAAAGGATGGTTTTTATTTTGATATGGTGCAGGAAGTCTAGTCCAAATCACAGGAGTTTGTAGGGTAGACCTCAGAGGGAAGAGTTTGCTTTGATTCTGGGGCCAAGAGCATTTTTATCAGGCCCCGGAGATGAAGGAGATTGAATTTGGATCAGTATTCCCTGGAGGAGGAGATCTTTTTAAGAAAGAGAAACAGACAAGATCAAAGCACACGTCATGTGAACTGCGTAATTCCTTCCCCGATGTGTGAGGGGTTTTGTCATGCCCGCTGCCTGCACGGACACTTTTAAATCACCTCCATCTCTCAACCCCAGTTTTAACACCAGGCAGACACGGCTCATAAAAGTGCCACACACAATTAAGCTGTAGAGAAAGAAAGCCTGTCTTTTTTAATCCGCTAGGAAAGAGCCTGTCGGCATGCCGCTGCATTCACAGGTCCTAAAATTTACAAGCGTAGCAGCCAAAGGCGCAGATCCTCAGAAGGCAGCTAGCCAGGGTGGTGACGCAAGAGACTTTCTGCACAGCCCTCCAGCATACCCCACGGCACATGATGCAGCTTAAAGTGGGTCTTGGTGAATCGGATCGTAATGCAAGAATACAAAAAAACAACAGGAGCCTTCCTTCGCTTCCTTTGGGGCCTCTCCCACCCACTGGCTCCATTCACACAGTGGAGGGTTGAATGGAGTTAACCTCACAGCCGAAAGGTCATCTGGTCACCTTGCTGGCTGGCCAGATTGCATGGCCTACCGGATCCCCAAAGTGGCCAATCCCAACCAGAAATGCAAAGGTGGTTAGGCTAATGGGGAAGGGGCAAAGTGAGGGGTTCTGGAAGCTGGACCCTCACCATTGGACATACTGGCTGGGACGTATGGGTTTGGAGGTCCACTCATGAAGGATCACAGGTTTGGCTATTCTGGCTTTAACCCTTTCGTCCCCAGGTAGTCCTAGTTCAGAGAACAACTCAGATGACCCCAAAAGCTGTATCCGAATAGGATCTGGGCAGGGCTCAATTTTGAATCTTGAACACAGAAGGAGCGCAAAGGTTAAGCTTCCTCACCTCCCAATATCCTCAAGGCTACTGTTCCATTACAACAGGTCCTCACTCCCCTTTCCTTGTAATTTGTGTCTCTGTGTGTGCATGCTTGTGTGGGTGAAGTTTGTCTCCTAGAGCAGAGGTCCCCAAACTTTTGGGCACCAGGGACTGGTTCCGTGAAGAGAGGTTTTTCCGTGGACTGCACTTTTTGTGTTTTTGTGTGCTGCCTGCATCCCACCGACGGGGCTTTGCTTGTTTGTGCGGTCCAGTTGTCTGGCATGCCGCAGCCCGGTACTGGTCCACCGGAGGGGGGCGGGTGTTGGGGACCCCTGTCCTAGAGAACCCTGCCAGGTGTTTCTTTTGATAACCCACTAGTCCAGGGGTTGGCAACTTTGTCTCTTTTGTAACTTGTGGACATCAACTCCCAGAATTCCTGAGCCAGCCATGCTGAGGGGAAAGGGAGAGGTTTCCAAGCTGAGCCATGCAGGCTCAGGAATTCTGGGAGTTGAAGTCCACAAGTCATGAAGGGGCCATAGTTTCCCCCATGCAGGCTCAGGAATTCTGGGAGTTGAAGTCCACGAGTCATGAAGGGGCCATAGTTTCCCCCATGCAGGCTCAGGAATTCTGGGAGTTGAAGTCCACGAGTCATAAAAGAGCCAAGGTTCCCCACCCCTGCACTAGGTCCTTACAGTTGTTTCAGCCAATGCCTAGATGGGAAATCTGGACGGTTCTCTCCAGGCAAAAGACCCTCAAGGCCAGCTACAAGGGCCCCCATGGGCTCCTAATACAGGCTCGTTGCTTTTATGGTTAAGCAAGCAGGTTATGGGAAAGGGAGAGGGGGGACCATCAGGTGGGGAAGAGTGAAAAGGGCGGGGCAGTCGGCGTGCTGAGATTCCCAACGAGGAGGACTTGCAACTTGAAGCGGCGGTTGAATTAGAACCATTGCAACCACGAGTTCTAGTTCAGGGGGTTGGACTAGAAGACCTCCAAGATCCCTTCCAACTCTTCTGATTTGACCTGCTGCGATCCAGTTCAGAAGCCTTCTCTTTAACCTGCTTCAGTGGGCGCGATCCGTTTTCTTGCCACGGAACAAGCGCCGGGAAAAGGGGAGTCAGAGCGAACCCCTCGCCCAGCACACCCTCCCCACCCCCCGAAGACCCCTTTAGGCCACCGGTTGCCACCTCCCCGCAGCGCAGAGACACACCCCCCACCCCCCACCCATTGGTCTCCCTTGCCTCGCGAGGGGCCCGTCGGCAGTTCGGCCGGCTGGCCGAGCCCCCCGCGCGGCAGCCCCCTCCGCTCCGCCTGAGTGACGGCCCCAAGTGGGCCGACTATAAATAGCCAGGTCGCGGCCAGCCCGGGGTGATTGACGGCTGCGGCGCTGGGGCTGCGCGGAGCGGCCCGCGGCTCAGTCAGCCCCCCGACCGGGAGCCGCCGGGGACACCCCCCCCCCGGCCCGTGCGCGCGCGCCTGCCCTGCGCCCCGCTCTCCGTCCGTCCGGACGAAGCTCCGCCGTTTCTCCTTTTGCTCAGCCAGCCGGGCTGGTGGCGATGGGCTCCCGGCGGAGACCCCTGGGCCGCTCCTACTCGGGCAACGGGTCTGCCTTGGGATATTGCCCCGGGCCCGGCAGCGATGGCGAGGACAACGGGCCCCTGGTGGAGTACCGGCCGGAGAGGCGCAGCTACCTGCTTAGCGTGCGCCCCGAGAACAGGTAGAGTGCCGCGGAGGGGAAAGGGGGTCCCGGTGGGGACGAGGAAGGGGCCCGCCGCTCGCTACCGCCGGGAATGCGCCCTCCCCCCCCCCCCCCGAAAGCCAAAGGGCGCTGCGCCCCTTGCCAGGCGCTCGTGTGTGGGGGGGTCTTTCTCAACAGGCGACGCGCCTCCCGGAGGGTCCCAACGTGGCCCGCGGTTGGGAAGCCCCTGGCCCGGCCAACAGAGCAGGTGGAAGGCGCCGAGACTGAGCGAGGGCTCCTTACTGCCAGTGGAAGAGCCGTGGCTTGCGGGATGCGCGGCCACAAGATTCCCAAGCGGGGGGGGGGGGGGGGGGGGGGGGGGGGGGGGGGGCCCTCTGGGTGAAAGCCAAGTGGCCGAAATGGAGCCCTCGTGGCCCACCTTGCAGGGCCAGGCTACCCCCGAGTCCCCGGCGTTGGGAAGGCTGGAATCCTAAATGAGAAGAAGTGTGTGTATGTGTGTGGGGGGGGCTATTTCTGTGGCTGCTTGTAGGATTTCCCCAGAAACAGGCGCCTGGGCCGGTTCTTGTGTCCCAAGACTCCCCTTCCCTCCTCCCCCCCCTCCGCAAGATTTTTGCCCAACTTTTAAAGAAATAGGGAAGGCGCTGGAGGACCCTGAAGTTGAAAGTGGAGCGTTTCCTGAAGGAAACCAAGCCACAAGGAGACAATCAATCTGAATTTGCAAGGGGAGGGGGAGGAGAGGAGGCAAAGAAACAGATGCTGATGGGTCTTAAGTCACATAGTTGGGGGGGGGAAGGAAGAGAGGGAGAGAAAGGTGAGGGAAGGAGGAGACTTACTGCTGAATGAAGCTGCCAACTTTATTGTTCTATTTTTCCAGCCTCTTAGAATCCCGGATAGCTAGCATAGCTAAAAATCTCCATTCACTGGGAGGCCTTAAGGGTCTTCTGAACAGCATTAAAAGAGTTTCTGGGATTAGCTGCTTCCCACAGCAAGGGCCTTTTCATCTTCTTTTCTCATGTGACAATCATGTGGAAAGGAATTCCCAGGGCACAGCTTGGACCTGGCTCTTTGTACAGTTGTGAAGGCTGATGATTCTATCCCGGCTGAGTTGGGACCAATAAGTGGCTCTGAACGCCGGTGGGGTTTTACTCCTCGGACAAGACCAAGACAGCTCTTCCCTTTAAAGTTGCCATCCTGAAGTGGTTATGCTAGGAAATGAATCCCCCTGAACCTGATGGGACAAACGGAGGAATCCGTTTGGCTAGAAGTGGGCAAAGTCCTTGATCAGTTTTTGCAGATTAGCAAATCTTGGCCAAGGACCCTTTTGATGCTGTGGTTTAAAAGGCACCAGGCTAGATTCTGGGAGCTGGGAATTCTAGGCATGAAACCAATGGGGTGACTTATCCTCTTTCCCATATATTGACCTAGGCGCCTTCAGGAAAACCCACACATTTCTACAGGATAGGAAAACCATGGGGCTGTCTAGCCGCTTGCATTCCGAAGTGGATCGTAGGAACTTGGTAGAGAGAATCTCTTTGGTGCAGTGGTTAAAGTCCCCAGGCTATAAACTGGGAGTAGGAATTCTAGTTCTGCCTTAGACATGAAACCAGCTGGGTGATATATCCCACAAGTTCTAGTCCTTCCAATGAGACGAAGCCAGTCGCTCTCTCTGAGCCCTAAAAAGAAGGCAAGGGCACCCCAGCTTTAAAATGTGGGCCAAAAAACCCTGCATGGATTTATCTGTGTGGATACACCCATAAACAAACACACACGTCAGCTTTGGTGTCACGTCAGAAGTCTGCAGTTGACAAATAGTGTCCAAAAGTGATTTTAGTTTAGGCATGGATTAGCATTGTGTTTGCTTTAATCAGAATTGAATTTCATTTTTTTTAAAAATGTTGTACTTTCTGCTCAGTTACTTTTGGGCAAATATTCTTGCATAGAGGGAAGCTATCAGGCTTATTTGAATTAAGAACGGGATCTAGCCCATCTCTTAGACACGCATTGATCCGTTTGTGGACTACTTTGAGCTTGGAAGGGACATTTCACATTAAAGCAGTCTTTAACATGTAATGCTTCATTCTGATGCTCTGGTGGATTGTGATATTGTAGTAAGTAGGAAATAAAGCTAGTAAGTAAGGTTTGAAAATCTGGATTTAGTTCCTATGAGCCTCATGAATGATCTTGGACCAGTTTTTATGTTGCATCTTAGGCTACCTTAAAAGTCTTTTACGAGGATAAAGCAAGGATCAGACAGAGATCCAGGCCTATGCTTTCCCGAATTAAGGGGAGGAAAATCAAGATAAAAGTATAAAAGTTACACAACTGCTTGATATATTAATCCCATTACGGCATAACTTACCTAGCTGGAGCCTTGCTGAGTATCTGGAACTCCTTAGAAATGCAGTGTCCACACACAAACACCCAGTCACCATGGGGGAAAATGCAGCAAAAGCTTCTTATATTTCCAAATAGGAAAGTATCCACCGTTTTTACTGCCACCTGTAAAAAGATTATAATAGTGCGAAAGTGCAGGGAATTCTAGCATGAGTCAGTTCATGGTGAAAATGGATTGGGAATGTATTGGCTGCAAAGCAGATGGTATTTTTGATTTTTTTTTTGCTGTATTAGCAGAAGGAGAGAACTAAGCAGAAATGCTTACAGACGAACCTCTTCTAAATGGTTTTTGAAGGTTGCATAATTCTCATGTGTTTTACACAGACCAGGATACCTGATCCTTGCTCTTATAGTCCTCTTCTCCTTCTCCTTCCCTCTTTTTTCCTTTTTGTTTTTCTCCTTCCTTCCTTCTTTCCTTCCTTCCTTCCTTCCTTCCTTCCTTCCTTCCTTCCTTCCTTC
>JAKJMR010000066.1:772353-801089 GCA_024449315.1 Daboia siamensis
TTTCCTTTCCTTTCCTTTCCTTTCCTTTCCTTTCCTTTCCTTTCCTTTCCTTTCCTTTCCTTTCCCTCCATTCCATTTTCCTTTCCTTTCCTTTCCTTTCCTTCCGTCTTCCTTTTCCCCTTCCCCTTCCCCTTCCTTTCTTATTATCTTTCTCTTTTATTTTCCTTTAATTTGTTAACACTCTTATTGAACAGAAAAAGCCTAATTAAAACTGATAATTAATCTAATAAGCATGTAACCCTCCTCTCACCCAGGAACAATTGGTTTGGGTACATTGGTATGTGAGCAGACTCAACAAAGCTTCTGTCCCCGTGGAGGGACTATTCCGCTGACTTCCTCCTTCTTATCGCCCTCTTAAAGCAGCTTTCAGCACCTGGGTGTGTTCTGGTGATTGGACTGCAGTCTCTTTGGAATTTGTCAGGCCGGTCACCATTTTAGGAGATGCAGGAGAGCATCAGCCTTCGGTGAAGATCTGGAGCTAAGAAAGGAAGCAGGCATAATCCTGGAAGGCTTGGCGGGGGAGCTAATTCCAGGCTTTGAACGTTTTTGTCCCTTTCCAGAAAAAAGCCCATAAAGGGTTTCCCGTCTTTCATCAAAGTAGCTGTTGTTCCTTTTCTAATCCAACTAGCCAGTTTAGCCTATTTTTAACCACCTAGTCTTAAAACACAGGACAAAGGTCTGCAATTGAAAGGGTCAGTCCTAGTTACATTAGACTTTGTAATGCTCGTTCCTGAGTAGATGCACAAAGAATTGAGCAAGCAACGTTGGTGTAAAGAAATATACTTCAGCCAAAGGTGCCCAAGTGTTATTGGATGCCTTTCGACTGGAAGAGAGAAATTCTGTTTTAATAGAGAAATTGCAGGGGAGATGGAATGCTGCACAGTTTGGCAAGCTTCCAACTGATTCAGTTGTCGAATAACATTGTTGATTTGTGAGGATGTTCTAACCTAGCACAATAGCTCCCAGCATCTAAAGGGCAATTGTCAAGTTACCGAGATTGCAATGATCTGGTACTTTTAAATGAGATTTGCATAACCCCAATTAACAGCTTGGTGGCTTTGTTCATGCGTTTATTCATAAAACTGGGCTTTGTTTTTAACCTGGGTTAGTTCTTCGTGGGCATAGCTAGTTGGTCAAACCCTGCTGGTCAGTTTACCATTAAATTTATTGTGCAAACCAGAAAAAGGATCAATTCAGTGCCCTGTATGTGAGTGAGCTGCGTGCAAGCCAAGTCTTCATGTGTGCTTCTCAGCCATGTGCTCAGTGGGGGCTTAGATGACATGGCTGGCTTGTTCTTGATCTGCCCATCAGCTTAAGAGTTGTCAGCAAGGTTAATTTGGGTTCTTGGAAGCAAATGTTAAAGAGAAAAAGGTTATTAAAGGGCTTTGGGGAAGGTAGGCTGTGCCCCACTGAACTTGGGGAAGGAAAACATAACTGTCTGTTTCTGATGTAGAGTGTAGTTTTTTTTTCCTGCTCCTAATATCTGAACGTACCAAAATCCAAATTATTTCTGAGGTTGGCTTTCTCCCAAATGCCACTGGCATCTAAGAATTAAATAAAAAATGCACAGTGCTTCAAAGAACAGCTGGAGAGAAGGAAAGGACACTTTGCGATAACCATACGAGCAAAACTGAAAGAAGTCTGCCGTGATTCTCAATCCAGAGGGGTGTCAAAAGAGAGGAGTGGTTTGGAGAGGGTGGGGGTGGGAAAGGCTGCAGGATAGAGAGAGGAAGGTTTGCCTGCTATGATTCCTAGTTTTGAAATAATGACCATCTATTCTTTGCAGGCTTCAGAAAACTCACAGCCAAGCTTGTCTGTTGCCTCTGATTTGCAGTCTCCAAATTCCAGGTTTGAGGAAGAAGCGAAAGTGGAAACTACTTGCTTTTCAGTAAGGGAAGATATCCTGGAAGATTTAGGAATAAAATGGTCAGAGAAGAAATCTGGTTCCAGCCCAGAGATCCAGGACTCAAGTAGGGGAATGCTACATCTGGAAGATCACCAGCCAGCAATTTTCCAGAATCGTCCGGTGACTTCCCAGAATATCCCAGACATTTCTTCTGGTGTCCCATTGCCAAATGGGATGGACAGTCAGGTTCAGAAGTTAGGCGTGGAGGCGTATTCTCCAGAATGGGGCCAGGATGAAATCCAGGGTGGACTACCTCCTAATCATGAGAGTAAACAGCCAATTACTCCTCCAATAACGGCTCAAGGAACCCATTTTAAGGATAGACCCATGGACGAGTTGGACCAAGTTGCTCCTTGTACCGAAGGCATGAGAGGAGAAGAACGAGAAGAAGCCCCTAAGTTATTGAGAGACAATATACCCACCCCCCAAATGCATTTAGTTCCCAAGAGGAAGAGATCATCTGAAGTAATAGAAAGGTCGCTACAGATCTCAGAAGTTGCCACCACAACTCCAGCTCTTTCTCAAGTTGCTATGGAGGGTCCTCCTCCAGCTTCAACAGCGATGATCCCTCCTGAGCTTCCTGATTCCCAAGGACCAGCTCCGCTTCCTCCAGTTAAAGAAGACCTTGTTGAGAGGAACCAATCTGTAGCCTACTTGCCGAAAGATACTAAGAGAGAAGCAGAAACTCGGCAACCTGGCAAGATGGCAATCTCAGAAGTGAACCAGCTAGACACCAGAACTGAAATCAAGGAGGTCGGTGTGCAGAAAGAGTTTCTGGTTTCTCCAAGGAGTGAAAAAAACAAGCAAGAGTCTACAACGTACACCAGGAAGACAGAGGTTAGAGAGAAGGATAAGGAAAAAGTAGGCTCTGATATTCTTTTGAGAGAGAATTCTCGTCCTCCTGAGGCTGCGCCAGAGGAAAATCGAACCCTGGAGAAAGACCAGCAAAATGACCTTGTTTCTTCTTTGAAAAATTATTTGCTTTTGCTCTTAAAGATCACCTCTGAGTCAGAGAAAAACAAAGCAAGAAGCCCAAAGCAAGAAGCCAAGACGGTGGAGGAGAAGACTCCGCTAAGTGCTATTCCAAAACATCTGCCAGACTTGGGCATTGCGGGATTAACTCCCAGGACTTCAAGGAAGATCTTTGAACAGGTGGAGACCGATCAGCTTTTCCAAAGTGCTGAAAACTTGCAGTTGACTCCCAAAACTTCTCGGAAACTTACAGGAATGATCAACCAAGAACTGCTTGCTTGCCAGAAGAACCTCAATATTGAACCAGAGATACCTCCTTTGCCTTGTGTCCCCTCAATTGTGGTAGGGGGCATTGGAGGTGAGCCGGCAGAACTCTCCCAGCTTCCCTCTTCTGAGATTGTTAGTGAGCACTCGGCAGCTCTGCCCAGTGCTACTCCTCAGGAACTGGCATCTGGAGCCCGTCGGAAGATCTTTCTACCCAAAACCAAGCCGGCGGATGAGATGGAAGGAGGGGCCCTTGAGGGCCAGCCGTGGTCCAAAAGGGACAGTCCCAGTGTGTCTCCACAGCAGGGCCGTAGGAGCCAGGCTCTCTTGCAGACCTCGGCCCCGGGTTCTCCTCTTGTGGAGAAGCGCTCTCCAACCTTTGCCAGGAAGATGGTGACTCTGGAAGTACCCAAAATGTATCAGGAGGTGGCAGAAGAAAGCAAAAAGGAGGATGACAGCTCCCCGTTGGTTCCAGAGAGTGTAGAAGAAAGCAAGTCCGAAGTAGGAGAATCTAGAAAAACCAACGATCCATTTAAAGGTAGGTCTGCATGCCTCTTCCTAGATGAGTCAGGACACCCTGATGATGGAGGCTTTGAGAATATCTTATCTTTGGGGGATGTAGGGTAATTCCTTCCTTCTAGGGCTGGAAGATCTCCTGGGACCTTCACGACTGTGGCTTGAACAAACCTATGGAAACCTCTCTGCTGTACACTTCCTGCCTTCTAGAATCCAAAATGTTCTTTTCAAAGCCAAGCAAGTTGAAAACTGGCAACTTGCTTCATCCCAACGTCACCTTTGGGGATTGAGAATGAACTACTCTATATTTGTCCTCTTTTCTTAGCTCCACAAGTAGTCCGCAAGATCCGAGCAGAACAGTTCTCAGATGCCTCTGGGAACTTGAAGCTATGGTGTCAGTTCTTCAATATCTTGAGTGACTCCAAGCTCATCTGGTACAAGGATGAGGTGCCCGTAGCAGACGTCAAAAGAAGGTCAGTCTTGTGGGAAAGTCTCCGGTGGGCAGCAGTAGAAATTTTAATGGTCTGGGTGGTGTCTCTCGCATAAAAACGTTAAAACAAAGTTAAGCTAATTTTGGAGTTAGACTGCGTGTTCTGAATGTTTCCTATCTCAAAATGACAGGAAGCCATTGCTGAAGGTGGCTTTGCAAGCCAGAGGGTGGCGTTGAGCACCCAGGTTGTCCACCCCTAGTTTAGCAGGGTTGTAGAACTCTTCCTCATGAGATCTGGAAAGGTCCATTTTGGACTATGGAGGTCCTAGTAGCTTCTTTTCTTCTTCTAGCATTTT
Organism: Daboia siamensis; assembly: GCA_024449315.1. Lineage (NCBI taxonomy): Eukaryota > Metazoa > Chordata > Lepidosauria > Squamata > Viperidae > Daboia > Daboia siamensis. The sequence goes on from JAKJMR010000066.1 coordinate 776,798, forward strand.
GGTCCTCAGAAAGAAGCCATAGAAACTCTCCTTGCTTACTTATCTCCTCCTCACCTACCAAATGGTGGAGAAGAGGAAATAGCCATTGCAGCTAGGAGCCTTGGTGGAGCTATGGGCTAATGCCTCCTTAAGTAACACCAGCTGCCTGCAATTAGTGCAGGTTCGAGTCCCACCAGGCTCAAGGTTGACTCAGCCTTCCATCCTTCCGAGGTAGGTAAAATGAGGACCCAGATTGTTGGGGGCAATAAGCTGACTTTGTAATAATGCTGCTTGGAGGTGTGTGTGTGAAAGCCCTAATAAGCAGGCATATACATAGAATGAAGGCTATTGCTAAGCACATGGATTTGTGCTTCTTAGATTGTAAGCCGCCCTGAGTCTTCGGAGAAGGGCGGGATATAAATGGGATAAAAAGAAAAAGCTAGGAGCTTCCACCAATGTCATGGCTACTCTCTCTGTCAAGGTGCTTATATACCAGTTCTCAGTGCTTTTTTTGTAAAAGAAAAAGGTGCCGGAACTCCCACATGTCACACAACCTGCCTTGCCTACCCTACAAGGTTCCATCCAAAAAAGGTGCCGGAACTCCGTTCTGAGCGTTCTATGAGAAAAAAAGCCCTGCCAGTTCTCACCCCTTGCCTACTCAGCCTGATGAGAAGCTATTCGCAACCTGCTGAGGGACGTGTTCCATCAAGTGGTAACTCACCATGGCCGCCATAAATTGGACTAGGCCCAGCTTCATTTCTTTATTTTTTTTTTATGATGATAATTTGGAAGCATCTGGTTAAGTCATTCCTGCAGTGTGCGCTCTAGATTTCCTCTCTTCCAGTTCTGGAGATGAAGGACAGGCAGCTCTGGCCATTGTGCAGATGTCCTTGAAGGATTGTGGAGTGTATCAATGTACCATCCAGAATGAATATGGGACTGACAGTACCGACTACCTGTTGAGCCCCGAAGGTAAGATTTAATTGCTCCGCACATCTCTGCACGTTTTACCCCTTATTCGAGCCCAGCCTGGTCATTTCCTACAGGTAGGCTTGTATCTTCCAAAAGAGCAAGTCCAGGAGTACGGTTTGGATCCAACTCTATAAAAATCTCTTTATCCTTTTCCAATTTCCTTCTAAGTAAGAGAAGCATCTTGGCATAATAAAATAAAATAAAAAATAAATAATAATGCCATACATCTCTTGCTCTTTTTCCTAGTGCTCTCCGGATTTATCACCAAAGAAGAAATCGAAGGTAAAGTACACCAGAAAAAGGTAGGGTGAGTCAACCCCCATCGTGAACCCTCCCAAGCTCCTCACCTTGGATGGCAGTCCAGTTGAAGGGAAGAGAGATGGTTGAGATGACCTCATTTCATACTGGGGCCGAAAATCCAAGAAAGAAAGATATTTTACTCATGGAAGTTTGGAACAAAATTTTGTGCCTTTCTCCTATTTCACTGGTTTGGTCCCTACGTGGGCCAAGATTGCTTATTATTTTTGGCTCTCTGTGATATGTGAATCCACCTGCTGTGTTTGCAGACAGTGTTGTTTATGGAGTCAGACCGGCAAATCTTGGTGGAATCAACCCCTACATGATTTCCTACTTCAGCTATTGCTGCAGCAGTAGATATGGCCCCAGATGACCGCTCGGTTGCTTCTCCTCTTCTCCTTCTCCACCGCTAGGAATTCCAGTTTTAAAATTAAGGCACTTTTTCCTATTCTTTTCAGCTGGAGAGGAGATTGAGATGACCCCTATGGTGTTTGCCAAAGGTCTAGCTGACTCTGGTTTCTGGGGAGATAAGCTCTTTGGTCGCATCATGGTGGAGGACCTGGAAGTTGGACGAGGATTTCTACGCAAGGCTTGCCGGGCCCGTGCCATTTATGGCCTTGAGCCGGTGTTTGAGTCTGGGCATACCGGCATTATTAAGGTCTACAACCTCATTGCATTTGGTGGACGCAGTGAGAACACCCTTGTGGAGAGGAACTATGATATCACCATTCAGGTGGGTAGAAAGAGACACGGCACCCCTTGCTTGACCTCAGATATGGAGTCAAGCAAATCTTCAAGTTCTATCATCAAGAATTAGACAAATTCCTTACCTGACCACAGGAAATGGTTCCCCAAAGAAGAATGTACAGGTGGTCCTCGACTTGTGACCGCAATTGAGCTTGGAATTACAGTCATAAATTGTGGCAGTGACAAAGTGGGACACCGCATAACCACACCCAATTTTAGGACCTTTTTTGTGGCAGTCGTTAAGCAAATGCAGCGGTGATTAAACAAGTCTATTTTTTCCAACGGGCACTTTTTTTTGCTGGAAACCAGAAGTCAGGGTTGGGGGAGGGGGGAAAAAAGCAAAAGAAATGCCAATATTTGTAGTCATGTGACCGTGGGGGACACTACAGATGGCCATCAATGTGAGCTAGTTGCCAAACAGTATCAATTTCCAAGCACCCAGGGTGGGGGGAGGGTAAGGTTGTTGACTGTTGGAACTTGAATTATGGGTTATAAGTTGCTTTTTGGAGGTTCGGGGTAAACTTCCACATCAATTCCTGTACACCATCCCATTTTCCAATTTGTTCATTGCACTGAATCCCCAGCTAACCTCAAACGTGAGCTGCCAAAACCAAACCAAGATTAAAACAAGCCGAGCTCCGCACAACATTGCCTGGGTGGGGAGAGGAGTTTTGCAGTCTGGTTAGAAGCTGTCAAGAACTGTCTGTTTCCTTGCAGGAGTGTAAAATCCAGAATTCAAGTCGGGAATACTGCAAGATCTTTGCTGCAGAGGCCCGGGCCATCATGGACTTTGGGTCAATACCTGAGTAAGTTATTTCTTTTCCAGGCTGGGAATTGCCTGTTTAAATCTGTGTGATCCATGGTGCTCTCTAAGCTTTCTTGTTTTCTTGCAGATATTTCATGACCAAACTAGGTAACATCATCCATGCTAGGCTGGTGGTGATGATCAACAAGTACTGATGATGTTCCCTAGTTGGGTAATGAAACATCTGCAAGGAAACAAACAAGCTCAGAGAGCACAAAGGACCCCACAGTCAGCCTCTTCCTCCTTCTCCTCCTCCTCCTCCTCCTCCTCCTCCTCCTCCTGCCTGCACACACCATTCTCTTCTAGCCCTGATGATGTTACCTAGCTTGGTCATGAAATGTCTGCAGGAAAACAACCAAGCTCAGAAAGCACCAAGGACCCCACAGTTTAACCCAGAGCTACAAATATTTTCTTCTCTCTGTTTAAATCTTCATAGGTTTGCAAGTAGCCCTAGGTATCTGGCCATAACTGAGTCAGGAATTATGGCGGTCATTAAGCTGGTCACCACGTGACCACATCCGGTTGAGGGAGAGGTTTCATGAATGACCCAATTTTGGCACTGTAGAAGAGAAGAACATCACGATTGTGGCCAAAGACCAACATATTTTGCATTACAGACCTCAGCTTTGTCCAGCACGACTAATTCTTAAATGTTCAAGAACTCTTGACTGGTACCACAACCTATGTCTTAATTGGGAGACAATGGTCACATCTGAAGTGCCTAATAGGAGCACTCTTTTTCTTTGACCCAGGATAATCCCACTTTACCTAATCTATCGCCCAGCCAACAATATTCCTTATGCAACCATGGAGGAAGACTTGCCTGGGTCGTTTGAGTGCTACTGTGGACGAGAAGGAGATGGCAACAGGTTGGCTCCACCCAACCCTTCTGAGATTGGGCAAAAATGCTCTGCTTTCCAGCACTGGCTGTACCAGTGGACAAATGGCAATATCTTGGTGACAGACTTGGAAGGTGAGGCTCTTGTGTGGGCCACTAGATGCGCCCTCTAACTTTTAGCAGAAGACCCCGTAGGTCAGATTGCCGTAGTCTGTTGTTGCTGATGTGCTGAGGAATGCTGGGAGTTGTAGGTCAGCAACACTGGGAGAAATGTAGATTTTTGCATCTCTGCTGTAGATGAACAGATTGGGGCTGGCTTCAGTATGACGTTCTAAGGGTACCAGCACAATGTTGTTGCTGAACAAAAATGAGGAGTGGTGGACCTACCTTATGATTTCATCAGAACTTTCCTTTCAGGTGTTGGATGGAAAGTCACTAATGTGAAGATTGCTACCAAAATCAAGGGGTAAGTAGCCACGTCATGTAGCTTTCAATCCAAGCTGGATAACTGGGTTCAACCAGAATGAGACAAGACTTGAGCTTCTGCAAGGGGTTGGGCTAGAAGACCCCCAAGATCCCTTCCAGCCCCGTGATTCTATATTTTTGGCACATAAAGGAAGGAGTCTGCCAATGTCACTAACTAGCAGTTTTTATCTTCCTGCCAAATAATAAACAGCTTTGGCACCTTTTTACTGCACTCTCAGTGTATCTCAGGGCATAACCCTTCCCTAGCTTCCTTCTAGGCTGAAGCCATGTTAGTATTATCTCTTGCTGTGTCAGGTTTCTGTGCAGCTCATATTCCAGAATTGGAAATTCATGAGATCTTTGTGCATTGTTGTTTAGCAAAAGACAATGATTGTCTATGCTAAACTCTTGTACAATCCAGACCAAGGAATCTGATGTGAGGTAGGCATTTAAACCTAGATTAGCCACCCACAGGTCACATGTGGCTGACCTGAAATCTTTCCCCAGATGTATTTTTTGCAATTTTCTACGGTGCCTGCTAACACAGAGGCTGTCTCAGAGGGATTACATTAATAGGCACAAGACCAGGGGGAAGCATCAGTGAATTCCATAATTTACAAGCAAGTAACCTTCTTTCTCTGCCAGATACCAAGGCCTGAAGGAGAGCTGTTGCCCCAACCTCCTCAATCACTTTGTTACCTCCCATCAATGCAACCGTTACTGTGAGCTCCTGGCTCTCAAGAGTCTTGAGGTTCCTCAACCTCCACCAAGAAGCAAAGGCTCTCGGAGCCCCAACACAGGCAGAAAAGCCTCATCAGCTCAGTCCAGTCCTCAACTCCAGAAGAAAGGCCTCTCTAGTCCCCAGGCTTCCAGGAAAGGGTCTGTGAGCCCCAAGAACGCCCGGAAGTGTCCAGAACATGTGGCAGAATCACAATCGACGGCATGGCCCAAAGGAAGAGACAGCGACAAGACAGGAGAGCTGCAGTGATGGGCAGTGGGGGCCGTCAGCCATACACGTTGTGTGTGCCTGAGGAAGGGGACAGGATTGCCTTGTCCTCCCCTGGCTCCCCCCACCTTTCCATGTGTGAGGTCTGTGTGGTGTAGTGTTTGAGGGAAAGAGCCGTGCTGATCATGGCTCTCTGGGCAGGTTTGGAATGATGTGTGAATGCAAATGTGGTCACTACTGGCCCTGCAGAGAGTGGCGTCTGTCTTCACAGTCCCATCACATGAGGCAGGAGCCTGGCACCTTACTTAAGTGCCTGTGTGGTGTTGGTTCTCCTTGGTGCTTGGGCCGGGCTTTGAATATTGAGCCTGTCCTATGGCTCTCAACAGGTTGAAGTCCAAGATGGGGGCTGGACAGCAGGTGGCCAGGTGGACCTCTTCTGGGCTGTAATACAGGACTCATGCCCTTGGCTGCAATACGTCCCCTACCAAAGACCCCGTGCTTTTCCCATGATGGTGTGGGCCACCACAACCCCAGTGAGACTCTTGAGAATTAACTTTGGCCTGATCCTCTCTTCCCATCCACACCCAAAAGAGCACCTAGGAGAAGAGAGTTGACCTCTCCCTCCTCCTTTGGAGGAGATGCTGCTTCCTCAGTGGGACTCCATGTGACGTGGCTGTGATGATATCTTCCTGCACCTGTGATTGGGAAATATATTAAAGTGTCAAATATGTCCTGGCTAAGCCGAGAGGACATTTGGTCAATCAAGTGGAGCTGATGAGATTAACGGAAGACTAATCCCTTCTTGCTTGACCATCCTTCCTGTTCCGTCCACTCATGCCTGGTACTACATGGTGCAGATGGAGCACATATTTTGCACACAGAGAGCTCTGATTTCAGTCAATGTTTTGACCTCCACTTAAGAGATCAGAGAGGAAGAGCTGAGAAACATTTCTATCAGAGATTCTGGGACATGCTGTCAAATATTCAAAGCAGATTTGTTATATTTCTTACCTGTTAATGACCACAGATCACTCCCATTCACACAACAAGCTTCACTTGGTTACTGAACGATTTTTTCTTTTCTGGATTCACATCATACATCAACCCATAAATGAACCAAAGAAGCTAGATTCACACACCCAATTCTCCCCCAAAAAGAGAAAAGTAGATCTGGGTTAACCGTAACCAAATCCACCCTGTATGGATGCAGTTGTTAAGTTTGCAGCTGACAAGGATATTGTATGAAAGTAGCTAGAGTGTATTGCCTCGGTTGCAGTCTTCCTCAACCTAACGTCTTCTAGATGTGTTGGGATTAGCTAGGATTCAAAGCCCTGGGAATTCTGGAAGTGCAGGTTCTGCCACATCTTTAGGATGTAGAGTTTGCGAAGACCTTTTAGATAGAAATCTCTCTCTCTCTTGAGAAACACTCTCTTGATTCACTTTAAATATTTTGCTTTTCCCCAAATTTCTCCTTAGCAGAGAAATGCAGGCTGTGTAGCGGTTGCCTGCAACCAGCAAGATTTTAACCCCTACCTACTGTCAGATAGAGGGACGTGGTGGCTCAGTGGGTTAGGACGCTGAGCTTGTCGATCAGAAGGTCGGCAGTTTGGCGGGTCGAATCCCGAGTGCCGCATAGCAGACTGAGCACCTGTTACTCATCCCAGCTTCTGCCCACCTAGCAGTTCGAAAGCACATTAAAATGCAAGTAGAAAAATAGGGACCACTCTGGTGGGAAGGTAACAGCGTTCCGTGTGCCTTTGCCGTCTAGTCATGCCGGCCACATGACCACGGAGATGTCCTCGGACAAGCGCTGGCTCTTCGGCTTTAAAACGGAGATGAGCACCGGCCCCTAGAGTCGGAAACGTCTAGCACGCATGTGCGGGGGAACCTTTACCTTTACCTTTACTGTCAGATAACATTGCCCCAGGGCTGTCCTTTCCTCCAGAGCTCAACTGAATTACACATGAGGTGGAGAAGTCCCTGAGCAAGAAGACTCGGCAACAGCTCTATAAAAGAGAGGTGCCCCGTCAGCCATTCCTTCACCAAAGATGACTGTATAATCTGCCTGCCACAACGTGGAGCCCTACCACTTGTGAATAAATCTCGTCGTCCTCCATCATAATATTAGAGAATAGCTGAGGAACCCCAAAGGAACCCCAATGTGATGCAAGCAGCAGGGCAGGATGAGCAACACCGAGGCGCAGGGGGTGGTCCTGCTAAAATGTTTTTTCTTTGTGCGCAATTCCCAATTCGAAAGCGATGTGTTATAAAATATTGCTGCTTGAAATGAGTGCTTGAGTTGCCAAAGAAGGGAGCCGAGTTCGCCTCGCGGACTCTTCCCGCGGTGTCTCACCCAACAAAACATGTAGAACCTCATTTAATGTACGGAACTTTTGCTGAAGCTGTGATGTTGATGTAGCAGGGCCAAATCTTGTCTTCAAAGCTCCTTCAGGTGCCGGAATCATTCTGCAGCCCTCCTGTGTGAAAATGGTTTAGAAGGATACAAGTTTCTTGGGAGAAATTGGGACTGATTGGGTTGTGTAATGCTGGATTGAAAAAATAATAATAATAATAGCCTGGGGTTCAAGAGTTGCTGAATAAAGTGAAACAGGATGTAACCTTTCTGTGGAAGCAGCCCAGGCCTTCTCTGAATTTTATGTACTGTATGTGCATTTTTCTGTTGAAATCTGTCTGATTGCCAAGACTTCGGTAATCCTAGACTTGAGGACACAGTTCCTTGGAAAATGTGAATGAGGACATTGGTTTATTTGCGAAGCAAGTAATTTTGCCACCTGCAAGTTTGAGGTTTGTTTTTTGTTTTTTTAAATTACTTTAGGAAGAAACGCCGAGGTTAGTTTTCTCTCGAGCATGTAAGTCTCCTTGAAATTCCGTGGGCTTTTCCATGGTTAGACACGCGTAGTCACCTCTGCGAATGAAGAGCCAACAGAAATGAATGTGAAGAGGTCAAAGGAAGGCTGAATAGAACAACTAGGGCTCAGTTGCATTGGGGTTTAATTGTTAAAAAAAAAAAGGGGGGGGTTGACCGTTCCTGAGGAGAACAACTTTGTGAGAAGACCCATTGCTTGAACCCTTCTTTGCCTTGTCACAAAATTAAATCCCCGAAAGGAGTGTTATATTTGCCTGATGCTTGGCCTGGAGCACTTCGAAGTAGAAAAACCCAAAGGATTCTTTTCACACATTACAATGCAGCTTTGCATTCTTCATCAGAGTTGACAAAACCCTTTCTTTTACCGTTCAAGGTGAGATGTTGCTCCTCACCCCCTCCTTTTTTTCCCCTTTCTCACACAATCCTGTGAATTTTTTCAACCGCCAACCCCTCCCTTATTCATCGTCTTCGTATCCAGTGAATTGCTCTCTTCTGCTACAGCATCTCATTCTTTGTCAGTTAAGGTTTGGGACATATGGAGGAGCTATAGTAACCACAGCATTTCTGGAGATAGGTCTGTGTTGTGTTGGAGTTTAGGGTCTCCCAAATGCCACTAAAAGAGAGGGATCCGTTGGAACTAGGTAAGGAACTGTGGAAAAGAAGAGATGAGGGGTTAATAGCAATAGCACATAGACCTGTTGACCGCATAGTGCTTTACAGCAGGGGTCCACAATCTCTGGGCCGTGGACCAGCAGCAGTCCACAGCCTGCGAGGAACCAGGTCACGCAAATGAGCAAAGCCCCATCAGTGCATGTGTGGGATTCAGGCAGTATTTGAAGCCACCCCTCTCCCAGTCCGCAGAAAAAAACATTCTCCACTGAACTGATCCCTGGCACCCAAAAAAGTTGATGGTTACTGCTTCACAGCCCTCTCTGAGCAGTTTACAAATGTCGGCATATTGCCCTCAACAATCTGGGTCCTCATTTTACCAACCTCGGAAGGATAGACAGATGAGTCAACCTTGAGCTGGTCAGGATTGAACTCCTGGCAGTGGGCAGAGTTAACCTGCAATACTGCATTCTAACCACTGCGCCTCCACAGCTCTCCATGTTCTCCAAAATATGGTTCTCCAGTCTCTAATTTTCCATGGATAATGCTGACATTGAGAATAGGAGAACCCGTCTTGCAGATCATCTCAGTTTTTTTTTTTAAAAAAAAAACCAACAACAAATGTAATGTGGAAATCTGTTAAGCACTTGATAGATTTGCAATGTTTCTTTGCGGAAATTAAATGACCGGCTGTTAGAGAACCATTCAAGCCACTACAAAGTTGAGTGTTGATTGCTGAGCTGTTGTGTTTTTTTTCCCAAGGCAAAAGGGTGCCATCTCATGGTCATTTAAAAAAACGGATTTTAAGAAAATAGAAGACCACATACACAATAGTCAAGGGATTTCTATGGCTGCATTGATGCCAGTATTTCTAGAATACAGTTTTCAAACATGGGATCTCAAGGGATCTTGGAAGCTGTTGATGATGAGTTAGATTCAGCTTTGCAAACCAATGCAGGAATTAGCACATGATATGTGTCTACCATGACAAAAGCTTTTCCTATTGCCCTTGACCCGAAATCCATTACACATGACAATTAAGGTTCAAAAAAAAACAGAGAATATCATCCTAGGTGTCTACTAATGCACAGAATCAAGCTATTGAAGAGGCATTGACCCACACGTCACTGGTAATACTTTGTCCTTACCATCTCCTACTCCCTCTTGCTGGTTGAAAGATCAGCGCGCCCTACTCTCTGCAAAGTTGTGTTGAAGCAAAGCAAAAAGAATCAGGTGAAGTTTCAGTGTATATCACATGTGCTACACAAAGAAGCACTCACCTGCCAAACAAGTCTTTGCAGCATTCATGCAGAGAGTAACTGGTAGAGTTGATGATGGTATTGCTGAAGAAGTCCAGACAGTCAGGGACATCTCTGGGCACATAGAGGATTCCTGTGGGTGGGAAATTCAGAGCTTGTGGGGAAAGTCGCACCTTTGCTTAAAGAGAAAGGTAGTATGGTGATTCCTGGCCAGCCAGTGGATCTGGCAGCTGAGTCTGAAGAATCAGATGATGATGATGAAGGGCCTGGAGTGTCATTAGAGTCAGAGGAAGGCTCTGAGGAGCTCCAAAACTTACAGTCGGATGAGGACCCTGGCCCCTCTACTCGTGCTCAGGCTGAGACACAGCTGTGCTGGGAGCCTGAGTTGGATTAGTGATGAAGCAAAGTTGGGAGAAATCTAGGATGCACGAAAGTGCCGGCAAGAGAAGCAAGTAGGACAGAGGAATGCAATGGGGTGGCTCCAAAGGTGAAAAAGAAGGCATTAGGAAACCACACCTTGGCTGAATTATAAAAGGGAAAGTGTGGGAGGTGCTGATTGCCAAAGGCAACCGTTCTTGTTGAGGATGGAGTTTCTGTGGACTGTGTTTGCCTTGGACATTGACTCAGGTCTGTGAGAATCGGTTTTTTTCGTGTGGTTCCTGCCTGTTTCTTGGAAGATGGGTTTCTCCTTGTGAGCATAACAAGGCTGGGAGAGAACAGGAAGTTGCCAACTTGCAGGTCCAACCCACCAGACTGTATTGTTGCAAAGTGAAATGCATGCAGGAAAACATGAGCCTGTGCTGGGAGAACATAAGAAACTTATACGGGTATGTCCCTCAAGCAAGCAAGAATTATGTTCAACTGGATGGAGCTTTAACTTTAACCCTGTTTCCCCACTACCCTCCCCCAGGGAGGGGAGGTTATTCCCAACCCACCTGCAATGCACGCATTGATTAGGGAGACGGTGGCTCCGGTGATCAAAGCTCGTAGAACAATGCTGGAAAATTCACTCTTGCGTTGTGGTGCCATCGAAGCTTCATGTTAAAAGAAAAGCAGATGGAACAGGGTCACATGAATGTCGATACTTTGGAATTGCTCTTCTCAGGACCAAACCATTTTGGTAACTGAGAATAACCAAGCCCATGGAAGGAGAGGTTGGGATGCTTAAGCCATAGAGGACGTAGCTATGGGGCAGTCCATTCCTTCCCCGCCACTGGCAGCAAAGAGTCCTTTTCTCCCACTATGAAGTCTTCATGTTCCTCACTGGTTTGTTGACTTACACAAGCCACCCAACATGATCCCAATAGAGCTCAGGTTGGCAAATCCACACAGAGCAAAGGTTAAAATGGTTTCAGCTCTAGGCTAAGGAGAGAGAGAGAATGTAATCAGTGTTGTGATAAAGAATAAACCCACCACCCATTCATCCCTTCTTCCAGTTGGCCTTGCTCAGCACTTGCTGCTGGGTATGCAAGCAAGGATAGTCAAAGGCGGTGTTTTTCAACCTTAAGAACTTTAGGATGGGTGGACTTCAACGCTCAGAATTCCCCAGCCAGCATGGGGAAGTTGCGATCCACACGTCTTAAAGTTGCCAAGGTTGAAACACATTGGTCTGAGAAGAAAAGTCAGCCAGAACTTTTGTTAACCACATGCCAAACATGCCAAAGTCCATGACTTGGTTTCTGAGATTGCTCCCACCAAATCAAGAAGATTTGGGTAGTAGGGTAGGTGGGCTTGGAGGAGAAAGAGCAGTGCCCACAGGCTTTCGTTTCCATACAGTGTTATGACCAGGGTACTTACCGAAATCCACTGCTTTTGAGAACCATCCCACTCGGGCAGACCTGTCAGGCGATTGTTTTTGTATGTTGACAATTGCTGGTAGGCCACAAATTCATTCAAGAAGAACTTGATTCCCACCATCTCAGCAACCAGGGAAGCATCTTCCCAGCTCACCCCTAACAAGAAGGCTAAAGGCATCAGGACGTAGGAGCAGATCAGCTGAAAGACAGAAGGCAATTCTTCTAAAAGCTTTGTAAGTAAAGTGCTCAACTAACTGATCACGACTGGTCTCTTGCCATCTTTTGACACCCAATAAATGCCTGGCACCTGCCATGGTTTCCTTTCTACACATCCATTGGCCCTTCTGCTCCTGAGCGTCCTCCCCCCACTTTGCTAAATTCGACAAAGAACTAGTTGAAGTATTAGAGTTGCACAATGCAATAGTTTTTGACCACTAGACACCAGGAGATTGTGAGTGTGGGACACAGTTTTTGCATTCTCTTCTTGTACTAGCTGCTGAAACAAATGATGGTTGAAAACTGGGCTGAGTGCATGCCTTAAATCAGGGTTCATTTGATACTTGCCAATTCCATCGTTACTAGGGAGCACATTCAAATAGCAGTTGGGTATAGAAACCCAGAACTAGTAGAAGACACAAAGTGGCCTTCTTCTACCAGAGGCGGTTCTGGTCAGGCTGGGGATATCACATCCCGATAATTTAGCTAGACGACTCCTCAAGTGCCTCTTGATGTTTTCACCATCCTGTCATAATCAGCTTGGGTGTTTCTTGGGAGATACCTGGAAGGAGAGTTGGGGTAAGTTGACCATCCCTCCTAGCCAACTGAGGGCAGCATTGATGAATGCCAGCACAGCCAGGAAGGCGATGAGGTTGGCTGCAATGTTGGCCACCAGCCCCACAGAGACAGAGGCACCATTACCAGCAGCTTCCAGAATATTCTTTTCCTCCCTGCAGGATTGTACAAAGAAAGAAGGAAATGGAGAGATGATCCAGAACCATCCTTCCTTCCTTCCTCCCTCCCTCCCTCCCTTCCTCCCTCATCTTCCTCCCTCCCTTCTCTTTCCACCTTCCTTCCTTCCTCCCTCCCTCCCTCCCTTCCTTCCTCCCTCCCTCCCTCCCTTCCTCCCTCCCTTCCTCATCTTCCTCCCTCCCTTCTCTTTCCACCTTTCTTCCTTCCTTCCTTCCTTCCTTCCTTCCTTCCTTCCTTCCTTCCTTCCTTCCTTCCTTCCTTCCTTCCTTCCTATCTACCTACCTACCTATCTACCTACCTACCTACCTACCTTCTCTCTCCATCTTCCTTTCTTCCTCCTTCCCTCCCTTCTCTCTCCATCTTTGTTCCTTCTTTTTTCCTTCCTGTCTTCCTTCCCTCTGTTTCCTTCCTCGCTCCTTCCCTCCCTCCTTAAATTTGTTGCCCATATCTTCCTAGACAACTGAGATACATGCTGAGAAAAGCATGCTGAACAGGGTTAGGGCCAATCTAATCCCACTCGGAGGCAATGGAGTTTCAAAAGGCAGGCACTGGGACAAAGAGGTCTTGCTAGATGACATTCTTTAATTGATGGGACCTGGACAATGGCCCTCCCGCCTGTCCAGATAAAAACAGTTGGGAAGTTGGAGCCACAACTTCTTCACTTTGTATCTCTCCAATCTCTCCCCCCCCAAGCTGTGCTTGCCACCTTGGTCTTCTCCTCTCCTTTCTCCACTTTCTCCTTGAAACCTGCTTCCCAGATCCTTCTGCAAGCCATGGGAATCGTGTGGATTTTAGCTGCTCTCACCCGCAGGCAATTTTGATGCCTTCGCGGCTTTGGAATTTGGACGTTTCCACTTCTGGGTAGACAAGTTTGGCCATAGCTAAAGCAGAAGGTGCCGCCATCACTGAAGCTGCGATCAATGCAGAGGCATCAATCTGCAAGAAGAATTACAAATTGCCACTGAAGAGTTGGCAAATATGGTGTTCTTTAATCCAAATATGGTGTTCTTTAATCCAAATATGGTGTTCTTTAATCCACCAGTATTAACGCTGGCATTTTGTGGATTCTTTCTCTTTCCCAACAGTAATTTAAATGTTTTCCAGGCAGTTACAAAAAAAACAGTACGATGTAAATAATTATATGCTCAGTCTTCCAATCAGCTTTCTAATCAAAAGGCGATTAGCTTACTGGGAAATACAGAACATTTTGCCCGGGCTTCTACAGTTTATTGGAATATGATACTGATAATACCAAGTCACACATCACAAGATGGCCTTTTACTACAATATTCCCTTCCCCCAATAAAACAACTCAGACCAAAGGCCAGATTATAATTACAATAAAATAAGATTCAGCTATACACTGGATTGCAGCAATAGTCCAAGCAGATTGCCTTTGTCAAAAAATGATTTACTCCAATCTGTGTCTTTTAGATGTTCCTCCAGTTCTTCCAGTTCCCATGTAGCTCGATCAAATCCCTTTTCTAGACAACCTTCATCTGATTAAATGAAATTTACCCCAAGGTCTACACTTAGGAAAGGCCCAAGGAATGTCTCAATACTATACTCATAGGCCATCAAATATCCTGGTTCAGGAATCATGAACGCATGTGTAATCTGCCATGGATGATTCCGTATCATCTGCGCAACAGAAAATGATGCTGTGCAGACTCCGCTGTTGATATTTATTTTCTTGTACAGTAAACTCACCCCCACCATCAAAGCTGGCATCAGCCAGAACATAAAACAACTGAAAGAAGTCGTGCCAGAAGACGTGGAGAGACTTGGTCCATAGAATCGCTAAGAGTCAGACACAACTGAATGGACAACATCGTCATCAGACTCACCCCAAATGAAATGTATGCGCCCATCACACTACCAGCAATGGTGGCAAAGCCACCTGTCATTACAGCATGGACTTCTGAATGTGTCATGTCTCCCAGGTAGGGGCGGATGAGCAGTGGGGCTTCGGTCTGGAGGACAAAAGATAAAATCCAATAGTAGCATTTTACCAAGACGTCTGTAGTCCCCAGAGATATCTCTCAGAATTCTGTTCCTCAGAAACAAGAAGGACATAGCATGATTTGATGTACTGCTTAAACAAAATACTCAGTTCTGGGGTATGCAACGAGAAAGAGAGAGTGTCCAGATTTGTGATTGTTTCACATGAAAAAAAGAAAGAGTAATTCATCCGAATGCACACTTTACTAGTTTTTGCACTTCAGAATTAAAAGGTAATCCAAATGTTAGCTAGATCTGAAGTCTGCATTTCTTTAAATGTTGCAATGCAGAATAAACTGAAGAAATGTTATATTGAAGGGGGGGAAAAGGGAAAGATGCATGTGTTCAGAGAAATGCAGTCAAAAGTATGTACCCCCTTTCCCAGCAGTTTTTTTTCCCAAATCGTATGGGGGAGAAAGAAGGCTATTCTCAAACACAGAAACACAGTAGCTTTGGAAAATGAAAAGCAGAAAGGAATCAGAATGGAAGTCGATTCCCTCTCTTGTTCAGAGAAGGGAAAGTTGACTTGACCAAGGACATCCATGGAGGAAGTCAAGAACACTTACCACTTACCATCCCCACAAATATATTCCCCACCACACTCAGGGATTCGGTGGCTGCTGTGCCCATTGTGATTTGCAGGAGCCAGGACAACTGTTAGAAGAAAAGGTTGGAGAGTGTGAGTTGGAGGACACTGGCAGCCTATGGGTCATTGCTCAGAATATCCTAGATTTAATCTCTTGCTGATTCATTTGCCAATCTGGCAGCAATGACATATCCTTAGCTATGGGGCCATAGCTCAGCGGCAAGCATATGCTTTGCCTTCCAGCAAGCCTTAAATCCAAAGTCTGATCCATCTCGGTAGGATTGAGGGATTTGAAATCCTGAAGAGCTCCTTCCAGAAGATCAGTCTCTAGACAATGACCTAGATGGAGCAGTGGGGTCTGACTTGGAATGAAGTCCACAGACAGCACAGATGTCACAGTCAATATAATTAACCCTTTTGCCCCCATCTCGTGGTGCTCTCCACTCATCCACAAAGATTCCTTGATGCATTTTGAGATAGCATCTTCCATGTTTTTCTCCCTTCTTCAATCTCTGATACCCTCGTTGCCTCGGCAAAGTCACACTTTTGTTTTGCACTGCCTACTTCATCACAACAGCATCACACACCCCTTCCTTGTAAACTATCATGTTGTGTCCCTTGCATTAGCACTTCCCAGTAGTGGAAGAAGTAATATTACTCTCTTGGGTTTCCTTATAATGTATCTTGACCTGTCCAGGTGTCTTATGAGCAGATGTATATCATGATCAATATGCTGTTTAGCTCCATTAGGGAAATTATAAGCTGACTTCTAAAATCCTAAAACTCAGTTTTACCTTCAGGATAATAAACTGCATGACTCCCAGGTAGTAGAGGATGGACATCACACAGCTGAAGAAGACAATAATGGGCAAAGCCTAGAGACAGAACAGAACAGAACAGTGTGCATTTTAAAACAGGGCATCTGCCGCTCTCCAGATGTTGCTAAATGACAGCTCCCATCAACCCTAGCCAATAAGATTAAAAAGGTGAAGGTAAAGGTTCCCCCGCACATGCATGCTAGTTGTTTCCGACTCTAGGGGCCGGTGCTCATCTCCGTTTCAAAGCCGAAGAGCCAGTGCTTGTCCGAGGACGTCTCCGTGGTCATGTGGCCGGCATGACTAGACGCCAAAGGCGCATGGAACGCAGTTACCTTCCCACCCTAGTGGTCCCTATTTTTCTACTTGCATTTTAATGTGCTTTCGAACTGCTAGGTTGGCAGAAGCTGGGACGAGTAACAGGCGCTCACTCTGCTCTGCGGCATTCGGGATTTGACCCGCCAAACTGCCGACCTTCTGATCGACAAGCTCAGCGTCTTAACCCACTAAGCTACCGTGTCCCTAGCCAATAAGATTAATAATGGCTAATTGGATGTAAGGATCGCAGCCCTCTGTTGTAGAGCTTGTATACAGAAGTCATATGGCTTGAAGAGGGAGAATATATTCATCTAAATTCACCTGAAAGGCAAAACTTTCTTGGATCAGTTTCTCCCCAAAGACAAAGCTGGATCCAGCAGTGGTATAGTTAAGGAATATCTGAAAGGGAAACAATATTAGAAGGAACATTCCGAAATAGAGTCAGGTTCATTTTTTTTTAAAAAAAAAATTACGGCACACCTATGATTCAACATGAAGGATCCCTAATAATTTGAGCAGCTTTTTGATCTACAGAAGCTTAAAGTCAAATTCAGTGATAATTACGATAATCACCCAAAGTCGTTATCCCTATTGCTCAAGAACCTATCTACGTCTTCTCCTTCCTCACTAGATCTTGTCATCATAAGCTGGGCATTGTCTTGTTCCGGTTGATTTGGCTAATGGTTCAAATGGGACCTTTCTGAACTGAAGCCACTGGACATGAGACTTGAAAGGTGGGATTTTGTCCCTGAGGAACATGGGATATAACATCTTCAAACACTACTGTCAAGGTTGAATTGCTAAGATGCTTGCTAACCTCTGTTGCTACTCAACTTGCCATACAAATGGGGTGGTGGTGCTGGTGAGGGAGAGCCTAGGGAAGAAACAAAAGTTTCAAGAAGCCGTCCATGGACCATGAGACCCAAGGTCACAAAAGCAGGTGTCTGACAGAGAAATAGACCTTTCCCATAACAAACCAAAGGGTTGTAATTGGACAGGTTGAACACCTGGTGGGTGGGTGGTTATGAAAAGCTATTGTTAACTAATTAGATTTTTGCATGGGAAAACTAGAGTTGATTTTGCTTCTTCAGTGCCAGAATGTGTATTCAGTAAAGATGATCTCTTATGGCACCTCAAGACTGTAGAGTTTCTACAATATCGAGTACGCCAGCCAGACGTTGACAACTACTGTACCATACCTGAATCTGATTGCCCAGCCATTGGAAAGCTTGAAATCCAGGTTCAGTTCGGATAATGAAGATTCCAAGGACAAACTGTAGACCAAGGCCCCAGAAAACAGCCCTCCAGGATACCTGCAATCCAGGACATTTTGTGAACATCTAGACCCATGAGAGACAGCAGGTTTGCACACTGGAGAGATGGAAGCTTTGGGGTTCAGCCTCGTTGATCTTTACAACTTGGTAGCCAAATTCCCAATGGTGCTTTTCCAAAAGGCAACTGGGCTTTGTTTTTCCTTGAAGACCTTTCGCTTCTCATCCAAGAAGCTTCTTGGACTCATGTCAGAACTGAAGAAGCTTCTTGGATGAGAAGCGAAAGGTCTTCAAGGAAAAACAACGTCCAATTGTCTTTTGGAAAAGCACCCTTGGGACAACCATGACCTGGATGACTAAGGATCTCCATGGACATTCAGTAGCCAAAAAGGCCAAAAATTGGAAAAAATCAAGCAGTGCTCAGCATCACCTTAACTCAGACTCTCCTAAGGCTGCAGATTGAACCAAGTTCCAGAGGAACGGTTGGGTGTCGTCAATGCACAAATGACTTCTACCTAAGCCAGGGGTAGGGAACCTTGGCTCTTTTATGACTTGTGGATTTCAACTCCCAGAATTCCTGAGTCAGCATTGCTGGTTCAGGAATTCTGGGCATTGAAGACCACAAGTCACAAAAGAGCCAAGGTTCCCTACCCCTGACCTAAGCCAACATCGTTTATAGACTGCTCTGAGAAGTGAGAGTGGAGGTAGAGGAGGGGCGGGGGGGGGGGGGAGCAGCAGCCAAAGACAGCCTGTTATACTGAATCTTGGTTAGATTGAAGATTGTAAGCTAAAGAAAACCACGGTCCTTACAGCCATGTGATGCTTGGAGAAGAGAAATAACAAGAACACCAGAACGCAGAAACCTCCCAATGAGACCAGCTGCTCTTTCCTTTGGGACACGTCCAGAACCAACCATGTGATCAAAGCAATCAGAAGAATGGCACACAAAACCCTAGAGAATTACAGAGGAGGCACATTAATAGGTACTTGATTAAACATTCATTCGTGATAAACCATTTATTAAATATACATTCAAGATAAACCTGTGTGGGGAAAAAAAGGGGGGTGGGGGAAAAAAAGATAATAGTTTGGGATATAAGAAAAGTCCTTCTCTACTGGGGCATCAGGCTTGCAATACTTAATTTATCCCATCTTATTTTCCAGAATATTTATATTTATATTCTGGGCTAGAATCAGGGCTTTTTTTCTCATAGAACGCTCAGAACGGAGTTCCGGCACCTTTTTTGGATGGAACCTTGTAGGGTAGGCAAGGCAGGTTATATAACATGTGTGAGTTCCGGCACCTTTTTTTTTTTTTTTACAAATAAAGCACTGGCTAGAATATTTATATTTTACTTACTTGGCTGAGGATCCTAGGGCACAATCCATTTTTTAGCCTTTTTTTGTTCACTGTATTCTGTTTACGTCCCATCTCTTGGGTTATTTCTTTCACTGTATCGCATTGCATGGTTCTGTATTGTCTTTATTCCTCCGTGACCATAGATTCATAGACTGAAAAATCACCTTCAAGGTCGCCTAATCTAAGCACCAACTCAACGCTCTTAAAAAATGACAATCTAATATCTAAAAGAGCAGAGTGGAGACTGATTCTCCATGGCTTCTTGCAAAAAAAGCCCCTGACCTTAAAAGTGACCTGTCCGGCAAATCAGCCCCTTACCATTTCAGCCACGGCCAGACCTTCTGACAGCATTTCCTGCAAGGGCTGAACATCTGGATAATCTTGGCTCCCAAATATTTTTTGACTATACTATAAGCTAGGAAAGCCAGGGCCAGGCTTGTTAGAATGATCAGCGCCAAGGCTCGTTGGTAGTCCAGATAACAAGCAGCAATGAAGTAGGCCAGGTAGCCTAAAATGAGAATAGCAATAGCAATCAGCATTTATAT
This sequence comes from Daboia siamensis, assembly GCA_024449315.1. Classification (NCBI taxonomy): domain Eukaryota; kingdom Metazoa; phylum Chordata; class Lepidosauria; order Squamata; family Viperidae; genus Daboia; species Daboia siamensis. Next base: position 796,263 of record JAKJMR010000066.1, read on the forward strand.
ACCGCTTCACCCTGCTTTATAGCCCTCTCTAGGCAGTTTACAGAGTCAGCCTATTGCCCCTCAACAATCTGGGTCCTCATTTTACTGACCTCGGAAGGATGGAAGGCTGAGTCCACCTTGAGCCAGTTAGGATCGAACTCCTGGCAGTGGGCAGAGTTTGCCTACAATGCTGCATTCTAACCACTTTGCCACCAGATAGATAGATAGATAGATAGATAGATAGATAGATAGATAGGGCAATAGCAATAGCCCTTAGACTTATATACTGGTTCACACTGCTTTACAGCCCTCTCTAGGTTTACAGAGTCAGCCTCTTGCCCCCAACAATGGTGGTTTACAGAGTGGTTTACAGAGTCAGCCTCTTACCCCCAACAATCTGGGTCCTCATTTTATCGACCTCAGAAGGATGGAAGTCTGTCAGGATCAAACTCCTGGCTGTGGGCAGAGTTAGTCTGCAATACTCTACTTTAACCACTGTGCCAACAAGGCTGAAGGCATTGAACCTCAAAACATCAAAGTATTGAACAGCCTAGGGTGTCAAGTCATCAGAAACCACCACAACTAGGGTTCAGCTGGTCCATACCATTCATTTAGACCGATGCCATTCTCAAAGGTCTGGGGCAGAAGTTCCAGCACCAGCTGGAATACAGATAGTCCTCTATTTATAGAATTTATTTAGTGACCATTCAAAAGTACACTGCCACTGGAAAAAATAGTGACTTACAAGTGATCCTTGCACTTGCCTCTTCACGGTCATATCATCAAAATTCAGGCGTCTGGCAACTGACATGTGTTTTTAACAGTTGCAGTTTCCTGGGGTCATGTGATCACCACTGGCAACCTGAGAGTAACAGACTTACCTGCACATAAGATGGCTAAGAAGACCTTGTGGAATAATTTGTGATGAGTCTTGCAAAAGCTCTTTGCTTTAGAGAAAGGCTGAGCCACATTCTTGAACCTGCTGAAAGGCCAGTCAAGAAAACCAACATTACAGAACTTCTAGAAGGGATCTTATACGTAATTTTGTTAAGCCCCATTTCAGATATTTATGATGATTAGATTAATTGCCTGCATGTCTCAGTGACTGTGTTCTGCAAGCTGAATCTGTTTGACTTGTTTAGATCTTGATGAGACAGGTAGCTAAAGATCCCATCACTAGTGAATGCCATCTATATCAGCCCTTACCAGCAATGTCCCTACTGTGTAATTACAAGGGTCTCCAAACTTGGCAAGCCACGAATTCTGCAAGTTGAAGTCCACAAGTCTTAAAGTTGCCAAGTTTGAAGACCCCTGGTGTTAATAGCTTAACCTCCAAAGATCTGGTTCAACCCATCATTGTAACATATTTGGAGAGCCATTAAGCATGGCTTTCCCAAAAGGCCTTTAAGGATGAGTAAAATCAGGGCCTTTCCATATGGAAACCACATCAGCTTGATTAATTCCATTACTTCATTCTTCTTTTTTATATCTCACTACATTAATACAATAAAGTGCTCAGAGTTTCTGGAAATGGAGCAGCATATAATCGATAGTAATAATAACAGACAATATCCAATTGTTCTTTCCTCCTTGCAAGAGTCGGGATGAAAAGACAAACTAGGATCTCAGATTAAGGCTGCCCTCAAGTGTTTACAGAGGATTACACAAAACAGCAGTTCTGAGAAGGAAAAAATCTGGGGATCTTATAATATTAAACAACAATTGACTGTCCAGCTGAAACAACTTCCCCACATTTCCTTGGCCATCCATAGTTAGTACCTCCCAAAATGACTCTTCTGCACGGGGGTTTCTTCCCAAATCTCAAGAGATGGTGCTTCCTTTCCATTTGTCTCTGATTCCTGACAAAAAAAACACAGACACGATTACCATCTTTGAGAAAAGGGCAAAGGAAAAAGCTAAGGAGAGAGAGGAAAACTTACTTTATCCTCAAATCCTGGGTTTGCCAAGCCCGTATCACTGTTTTTAGCTGAGATCTTGACTTCGTCCATGGTCTTGTGGTTCTGAAGCTGTTATCTCCGCCTTGGTGTGTTCTGGAAGAAAAAGGTCCACTGTCAGCTTGGCAAGTTGCACCCCGGAGCATCTTCCTGTTGTCAGAGCAGCCACAGTCACACCCCTGTTCTTCCCAACCTCCCTCCCCCAAGCACTTCAATCTTATAATCCTAGTTCCAGGTAGAGTGCGTCTGTCAATGGGACACAAAGATCTGCAGGGGACACAAAGCTGATGAGTTAATCAATTACTTGACACTCACTATTTCAACCGAGCGTATGGGATGTCAAATTGGTTGGGCCTTTGCTATCACCAAAGTGCAGGTCTTATGCTCAACCAACAAGATGCACTGTGATTTCTTCTACCGGGTTTCCTTTCACATCTGCAGATAGCAGCAGATCACAAACGAACCACCACCGTTTTGCTCTCTGGATCCTTCCTCTAGGAGAACCCCTTGTCTCTCAATCCCTCTTCTAATTCTCTTCCCAATGTTGACAGTAACTCTACCCATATCCATTGTCACTACCTGATCAATAATTCACAGCAAAATCAATCTCTGCCCAACTTACCCTCAGAACGAAGAAGAAGCCTTTTTCTTACCACTTAAATCTTAAAAGACCAGATCATAAATCAGTAATCAATTAACTGCATAGTCCAAAGACCTGGAGATAGAATTAATTAGCTCATAAAAGTCCTACTCCTCTGCATTCTCGCTTGCCTGCGAGTTTCCTTGTGTTGCAACATTCCAATATTTCTACCTACCTGTTTCCAGGAAGAACTTCATTTTTTTTCCCTCTGGGAACTGAGAAGATCCCAATCCGGTCAAAGTCAAAATCCATTCTCCAACAACGACAAGGAAGGGGCGGTGAGGATTTAGTAGATTGCACAAAAAAGATCTCCCGGAGGGCTTGCTGGAGACTTGTTAGTCCTCCTGAGGACCACAGATTTTTGAGGTCCTTCAGATAGACAGCAAAGGGACCCTACTCCTTAAATAAAGAGCAGGTAGAAATGGAGAAGACTATCTAGAGCAAAATGCCAATGATACATTCAAGCTAGGGCAGTGATGGCGAACCGATGGCACGCGTGCCAGAGGCGGCACTCAGAGCCCTCTCTCTGGGCACACCTGCTGCCACCGCTGCCAGCTCACAGGTCCATTAGGCCGCCACTGGCACCCGGAGCAGCAGCCCACCCAGCACAACAGAGGTGAAGCAGCTGTCTAGCAAGCTCGAACAGAGGTGGTAGAGCATGCCCCCATGCGCTTGCTGGCCTCTGTGTGCAGGGGCTGATGGCATCAGGCAGAAGCTGCCCCTGCCTCACCTTGCTCTGCAGCAATGGCACCCCTGCCCTACCCCCTGCCTCTCCCCACAGGACAAGCCTCCTGCCCACCACCCCACCCACCAGAACCCCCCCTGGATCTTCCCCAATCCTGCCCAGCCTCCACCGGCATCCCCTCCACAAGCAACATCAAGGTGGCCACACCCACCCCAGCCAAGCCCACTCAATCTGATGTGACCACTGCAGCCAGGCCCATCCAATGCCCCCCCCCCCCGAGGGCACCACAATGCTGATGTGGCCCTGGCACTTTGTGATAAATAAGTGGGTTTGGGGTTGTGGTTTGGGCACTCGGTCTCTAGAAGGTTCGCCATCACTGAGCTAGGGGTCAAGAGCAGAGAAGGGCTAGAATGGGTTTCAACATTTTAGCTCTCTCTAGCTTCTTCAAGTCATATTTTAGGCAGAGCCTTGAGTGTAATGCAAAAAATCATCTCGATCTTTTCCTTTCAAGATCTTCCGGGTATGCAGGAGCAGTTAAAAGAAAAGTTCATTCAGTGCTGGAAAAATGGAAAGCATGAAATAATAATAATAACCCTGCCTTGATTTTATTCAGCAGAAGAAGGAACAGAAGTAGGCTTTATCAGGCTTTCAAGATTCTCTTATTATAACCTACAGCGATAAAGTGGAATTCCGGTAGTTCTTGCAATGCCTGGATCGCCTTAAAAACAAACAAACAAAGTGAAAACGCTGTAGCCCACTACAATGCCATAATTTTAGACCGTGTGCTCAGCAGGACAGCTGCGTGCCCTATTGTACTCCTGGCAGTGTAAAACATGCTGATGGTTCATCAACAACCTTGGTGTTGCTCTGATGATAGTTACACATTAAACAGTGCAACTCTCGGATAGCTTGAAAATAACCAGAAGGGCAAATAAACTCCCCTGCGGTGGAATAAAGGCCAGGAAAGCTCAGGATGAATCTTCAACAATGGGCAATTCATTCACAAACTTTTGGGGGGGGGGGGGGAGGGGGGCTCTTGTGAGACTAGGTTGAAATTGCCATACCTCAAGATGAAGCAGGCATGTACAGTAAGCCAGGAGGAGAGAAGTCTAGTCTGCAAGATCCCTTCAAGAGACAGATAAGAAAGGGGGATAGTTAAGAAGGAACTAAGTCATTAGGGAAACAAAGAAAAAAGTCACCGGAACAGAAGTGAACAGAATAATTGTTGGAAAGGAACTTGGAGGTCTTCTAGTCCACCCCCCACCCCCACTCAAGCCTAAGTCACTATACCCTTTCAGACAAATGACTGTCTAATCTCTTCTTTAAAACCTCCAATGTTGGAGCACCCAGAAGTGGATTGTATTAAGTGGATTTAATATAAATAAAGTTTCTGATTCTGATTCTATTCTATTCTATTCTATTCTATTCTATTCTATTTTGTAATTCTATTCTATTTTGTAATTCTATTCTATTCTGTTCATTCTCTTTCTATTCTATTTTATTCTGTTTTGTAATTCTATTCTATTCTATTCTATTCTATTCTATTCTATTCTATTCTATTCTATTCT
>JAKJMR010000066.1:801099-816280 GCA_024449315.1 Daboia siamensis
CTATTCTATTCTATTCTATTCTATTCTATTCTATTCTATTCTATTCTTCTAGGATGAGTCATACTTTTATTACTATTCATACCGAATATTTGTCAGGCTTGTTCTGGGAGGCTGTGGCATGACAAATGAATGCCAGATTCTATGAATGAACAAAAATTGCATGTTGGGTTGCAAAAATATTACTTGGTTCTAGCTATTAACATCAAAGGGCATTCAAGAAGATGCTCAGGACCAACACGAACACGTAATCAGAAGCAGCTGAATGACCTTTACACTTTGAGATATTCACTCAAGGAGAATGCAATGCAGCAAAACTTCCTTGGGGAATTTGATTTGCACATTGTAGATTCCAACTGCATAACTATCAACTTTGGACAGTGGAGATAAGAAGATCTCTGAAGTATAAACCCAGCAGTTCCACTAGGGTTGATTTTACGTGCCATGATTGTCTGGTAGACTTTACACTTGGGTGCCACCCAGTTACAAGGTTTCTTAGTCAATCTCACAACTCAGCCTTGTACATTTCCTTCACAGCAGTACAGGTCGTTCTCAACTTACGACCACTTCAAATCCAATCTCTTGCCCAAGCAGGAGACCCTACCAGCATATCATTCTGGACAAGTGGTTGTCCAATCTCGTCCTAAAAGCCTCCAGTGATGGAGCAGCCACAACTTTTGGAGGCAAGCCTTTTCTTAGTTCTAGGTTGCTTCTCTCCTTGATTAGTTTCCATCCATTGCTTCTTCAAGGTGCTTTGGAAGATAGTTAACCCTATCTTCCTTGTGGCAGCCAAATGCAAAGCTAGCCAGACAAAATTCTTTTTTTTTTTTATTAAAGAGTTTTACAAAAACAAAATTTTACAATATATCCCCAAATTCCCCCCACCCCAAACCCCCCCACTTCCCTGCCCCACTTGCCAGAGCTAAATACAGGATTATAGTTATAATAATCACATTCTAAATAAAAATTATGCATAATATACAATTAACCAAATTCATAATGTGCTTTAACTCCCCTTTAACATAACCTACATACAGAGTACCAATAACAATATCCCACTAAAAGCCAGACAAAATTCTTAAGGACGCAGAGAAAAAAAAAAACATTTTAGGGTTGGAAAGATGGAAAGCATCCACAAGCAGTCCTGTCTAAAAGCCATTGCCAGCCTCTGCAAGTCATTTAAAGGCTAGTTAGTTCCTTCCGTCCTGTCCTTCAGCCTATTCACCAAAGGTGGCGCTGTGCGAGACAGGCACGAATCCCCACTCGAAGCCGCCATGACGTCAGAGAATGTAGAAATGAAGGAGGTGGTTGCCGACTTGCTTCCCCAGCGCCTGGGTGGCTCGCCGTGATCGTATAGTGGTTAGTACTCTGCGTTGTGGCCGCAGCAACCTCGGTTCGAATCCGAGTCACGGCAATGGTGCCGGTTTTTTTTTTCCGCTTTCTAAATTCGCATTTCCGACATTTAACGACAAGGAAGCTCCCCCTGCGCTTTTAAGAATTATTCGGGAGTAATGGAAAAAGCGAAGGGCTCCTGCAAAATTCAAGTCACCAGGGTCGAGATAGAAAGCGGGCTCGGCTTTTCCAAGCTGGACTCCGGTTCTAGATTCGGAGTGAAATTGCTTCTGAATGTGCATTTTGGCTGCGTTTGCAGGAGGTGTCGTTGTAAAGCTTGCTGGAACACCCTAGGCTGCATTTTCGTTTTTGTTGCCCAGGAGGTGTGCATTTTGCTGCTTTTAAGATTATTTCACCCATTTAAAGCCAATGAGAATGTCTATAATTAAAAGATGTTGGTTTAATTGTGTAGTATACCCTAGGGCAGGGGTAGGCAACCTCGGCTCTTTTATGACTCCTGGACTTCAACTCCCAGAATTCCTGAGCCAGCCAAGCTGGCTCAGGAATTCTGGGAGTTGAAGTCCATGAGTCATAAAAGAGCCGAGGTTGCCTACCCCTGCCCTAGGGAGATGACCCTAGGTGGAGGGTAAGAAAAACCAAGCGGGGTTTTTAATCACGCGAATTCATTGTGCCCCACTGTGGGGAAACCTGCTTCCCGGAAACAGGCTGCGTTCACACGTTGCACCAAGCCCCGAGCCGGCTGCAATTGGCTGAGTTCCTACAACACGCCAGACTGTTATCAATGAAAATTAAGCAACCGCCAAGGACCGAGTTCCCCGGCCTAACGTCACTTATGAAAAAAGGCGCGCCGGTTTTACTCCGACCACGTTTGGAGTGAACACGCGTGTCTTTTTTTCATAAGGGACGTCTGCGCAGAGCTCCCGGTTCGCAGTGTAGTGCCCGAATGGAAGTAGGACACGTGATCAACAGGCCTGTTTAAACAAAGGGTTGTCCGATCACGCCTTGGCAAGCCTAAAATATTTTTTTCGGAATACAGAGAATAAACAAAGAGGGGATCGTAGAGGTCTTCTAGTCCACCCCCCATCCCCCAAGCAGGAGACCCGCCTATACCATTCCGGATAAATCAGGTAGACTCTTATCTGTCTGTGGATTTGGCACACACGTGCCTACAGGGGCCATAAATGAGCCCAAACACGTCTCCGTCTCTCTCTCGCTCGTTTGCTCACACGTTACTCCAACGCACCCTTAAAGAGAACGAAGTGCATCGAGTTCATGCCTCCAGAGGTGGTGAATGCTCCAACACTGGAAGCTTTTAAGAAGAGACTGGACAGCCATTTGTCTGAAATGGTATAAGGTTTCCTGCCTAAGCAGGGGGTTGGACTAGATGACCTCCAAGGTCCCTTCCAACATTATTATTATTATTATTATTACTATTACTATTACTATTATTATTATTATTATTATTATTATTATTATTATTATTATTAAGGGCTCGCCTTGCCCTAGAATAGATAGCTCAGCCCGACCAGTCCAGCGAGATGGGACACCTGCTTGGGACTCAAACCTCCATCGTCCACTGCCGATGGCCGGGCACCCAGGGCGCTGCACGCCTGCAACATCTGGCGGGGCGCCGGATATCGCCGCGCGCGCTTTCTTCTTCTGCCTTGAGCAGAGGCTGATGCGCGGGGAAGGGGGGGGAGGGAGAGCGAGAAGACCCCGAAGTGGCGAACTACATCTCCCATCATCCCTCACCAAGAGCCGCCCGCCCGGGGCTGCCGGGCCTTGTAGTCCGGCAGCATCTGGAAGGGCTGCCGGCGCAAGGTAAAAGGCGGAAGATGCGGGTTTAAAGACGGCGCCGGGCGCTTCGGACAGACCATCCAGGCCGGGCAAAGAGCGGGGAGGGGCTCCTGCCCGGCCGACCCACCCAGGACGCCTCGGCGGGGAAGGCGAGGCGGAGCAGCGCGCACCGTTTGGCGCCCGGGGGTCCGCGGCGGAGCGATGGAGGCCGGGATGGGGATGGGGGCGCCGGCCGGCTAGAGCCGCGCCGTGCTGCGGCCGGGCCGGGGCTGGAGGTCGGCGGGGGTGGGCGCCACCATGGCGCGCTGGCTCCGCGACCGCCTTCTCTTCCGCAGCGCCAAGCCGGCGCCCCCGCAGCCGGACTACGCGGCGGCTCCCGAGCAGCCCGACTTGCTGGCCGCCTACCGCCTGCAGCGCCAGCGCGACTTCGAGGATCCCTACCACGGCGGAGGCTCCGCGACGCCCCCCAACGCCCCCCGCCGCTGCCGATCGCCCCGCCGGCGCCTCGTCCGGGTGGAAGGAGCCCCCGGGCTGGGGGACCCGCCGGACCAGAAGGAGAACCAGGTCTTGCAGCCGGGGGAGGGAGGGGGACGTGGGGGGCTGGGGAGGAAGGAGGACTGGAGATCCCCCGCCGTGCGCTTCCCCCGCCCGGGGCCCGCGTGTGTGTGTGTGTAAGTGTGTGTGTAGGGGAAACCCGAGTATCGTGGGGAAGGGGCTTTTCTCCCGCGGAGGCGACAGAACCGCCTTGGTTCTTTTGGGTTTGGCTGCCCCGGGACGCCCCAGTTTGAGGGCGTCTGCGTCCCGTTTGGGACTCAAACCTCCATGGGCCACTGCTAAAGGCGAGGGTCGAGGGAGTTGGTCGTCGGAAAGCATCTGGGAAGGCTCTCTGCCGTGTATTTTAGGTCCCCTCCCCCACCCCCGTGTTGGGGTTGAAAGGATGGTAAGTGGGCAAGGGGATTGCGTGTGTAAGGTGTGTTCGTTTGTTGTGTGTAGACTGGAATCCATGCATGGGTAAGCGTCTTTTAGGGCACCTCGGGAAAGCAAAATAAATGTGGGCATTGCTCAATGAAACAAGTTAGGCAAAAAGAAGGTGGGAAAAATAACCCCCCAATTAAGACAGGGCTTTTAGCTATTTTGTTTGCATTTTAGAAAAGCCAAAAGCTCCTTCTGCTACAGTATTTATATGCTTTAGTGGTGGGCCTTTTATCTAAAATCAATAAAATCCCTGGCTTTAGGTGTGCTAAATCTTTCTTGAAACACCAGTGCTGGGTTCACACCCCCTGCTTGCAGCAGCTCGAAGTGATGAGCTGGCGCTTCACGTTCACACAACATGCACTTCTTGTTCACACAATGTGCACAGACAACCTGGAGTTGCAACCTTCTTTTAGCATTTTTGTAGATCTTTTTGGTTTGGTAGATTTTAAGGATCCTGTGTACAGGCCTTGCTTTTGAATGTACAAGCAGAAACAGGTGTTCCCTTACTGTAGATTCTGCTTCCATTTTAGCAATAAATGAAAATATCTCTCCTTGGGTTGCCGATGAATGAAAAGGGTGGACAAGTGACTTTGCTTCTCGCTTAACTCTCAAAATCCTCCAGCACAGCCGGGGCAAAATAAATCAAATTGGACCTTCGGAGTTAAGGACATGGGTGCATCTTGGCTTGGCGGGGGTGGGTGGGTTGTCCTTCTTCCTTGCCCCCTACACAAATTTGCTATTCTCCTGCTACTGCTAGATCCATTAAAGCAGGGGTCCCCAACCCCCGGTCCATGGACCGGTAACTGGCTGTGGCATGCCGGCAACCGGTCCGCACAAACAAGCAAAGCCCCATCCGCGGGATGCAGGCAGCACACAAAACCACGCACTCTGGTCCGCGGAAAAACCTCTCTCCACAGAACCGGTCCCTGGTGCCCCCAAAGGTTGGGGTCCTCTGCATTAAAGGGTCCTTTCCTTTTGTAGATAACCCTTCTGCAAGAGTACTCAGATCCATTCGACACGAGGGAAGGAACTCACAGTCAAGTGGAGCAGCAGCAAAGGGATAAAAATGAAGGCTACATGGAACCTTTCGAAGCTCAGAAACTGCTGGCTGGTAAGGGAAGTGTTCAACGGATAGGAGGGGATATATTGGTACTGGTAGCTCAGGGTTGAACTGTGGGGTCCTTGGTGCTCTCGGAGCTTGGTTGCTTGCTTGCGGGCCTTTCGCTCGGTAAAGGAGGACTGTGGGGTCCTTAGTGTGTCCTTGCAGAGATTTCATGACCCAGGTAGATAATATTATCAGCGGACAGATGCTGTTATCTAGTTGAGTAATGAAAAATCCGTAAGAAAACAATCAAGCTCAGAGATCACCAAGGACCCCACAGTCCTAGTCCCCTTCTCCTTCTCCTCCTCCTCCTCCTCCTCCGAATGTTCTTCCAAGGTGAGAGTTGGTGTTGTGCTGCATGTACAACAAGGAGGAGGAAGCCTCAAAGTGGGCCCTCTTTTCCGCTTTGCGACCTAGAGATTCAGAAGGATGGGTCCAAGGAGGGGCTGGCCGCTCAGAAGCCTCTCCACCTGTATGACACGCCTTACGAAGCCCCTGAGGATGAAGAGGCTCCAGAGGTCCAGCCTTCTTCCCAGCCTGCTGTCTCCTGTCGCTACTCGTGGTTGCCAGAGGAGGATGAGAGGCCTCCAGAGGAGTATGACCAGCCGTGGGAGTGGAAGAAGGAGCGGATCTCCAGAGTCTTTGCTGGTGAGCCTGGATAAGATGCTCCACGGTGGAGCTCCGTATGGCTCCTGATCTTCGCTCCTTCCGGCGCGATCTAAAAAGTTATTTATTCGAGCAATCCGGCCTGGTTTGATGGGTTAAGGGATGGGATTTTAAATAATTTTAATAATTGTTTACTGTTTTATATTGGGCATTTATTTAATTGTTTTTTAACTTTTGTATTTCGTCTTTTATATATTTATTGCCCTGTTCACTGCCCTGAGTCCTTCGGGAGAAGGGCGGTATACAAATTAAATAAATAAATAAATAAGTTTGTGCCCTAAAGACCGGGAGAAGGATGGATGCCAAGTCCCTTCTCCTGCTCTTTCTTCCTCCCCCTTCTTTTCCTCTGATCCTCTTTTTCTTCCTCCTCCTCCTCCTCTTCCTCCTCCTCCTCGTCCCCTCCCTCCCTCCCTCCCATGAGGCAGCTCGGGTTTGGTGTAGATCAGAGCAGGAATACAATGGAGGCCAAACCTCTTCCATCAATTTGTTCATTCCCTCCTGAAGCCTTCTCCCCCCCACCCCCTTTGCAAGATACATTGCCCCCAGTCTCCAGAATCCGCAGCTGATTCTCTCCACCTTTCTTTCCCACCATCTTGAGTGAGAGAAGCCCTGAGAACTGGACTCAACCCGGTCTTCTCCCACCCATGGTCACTAGGCTACCTACCCTGGGTGATCTCCTCCTGCTCTCTGAACATCTTCAGCCAGCCAGCCCCACCGCCCCCTCCTCAAATTTTTCTCTTCTCTCCTGATGGCTCGCCCAGTGGAGATGGAAGGCATCAAGGACCTGCCATGGCCTCCGCCAGTTGGACAGCTGGATGGTTCAACTCACCTGTGCGAACCCGAGAAACACCTGCTTCTCCAAAGCACCAGCTCCAGAGATGGTCCCCCGGGCCTCCAGAATGCCAGTCCCGGCACTCCGGACTCTTCTGCTTTGTCCTGTCCCTTAGAAGTCAATAGTGAGTAAGCTGGTTGTGCGAACAAAGGCGTTTTGTGTGTTACAGCCTTTAAAATAGTATCACCGAGCACATAGGTTTTGGGCATAATGGCAACTGCACCATCAGCTATCAGTAGTCCTCGTTTGATGAACAGTGACTTAACAGTCATTCAGAGTCACTTACAACGGACCTCCCCAGCTTTATTTATGACCCGGTTTCAGGGTTCTGACAGCTGTGCCCCTCTCCCTGCAAACGACTGCATTTTAGATGCTTGGAAACAGCAGATATCCCTGCTCTGTGACTGTGGGTCTAAGTGCTTTTTGTCAGTTTTCAGTCTTCACTTTTGGTTTCTGGCAAAAGTTGCCCATGGAGTAAAACGGGTTCACTTAACAACCACTGCAAAAAGATCATAAAATCAGACGTGGTCACCTTGGTAACCCACTTAATGGCCGCCGCAACTTACAATGTAAGTCGAGGACTGCCTGTGCCAGATTCCCATGGTATTTAGTAGATCTACCTCCCAGGGAACCCTGCAGATCTTTCCAAGGCCATCCAGGGCAGGTTTAGCCTGAACATCCTTGACCTTTAATTTTTCTCCACTTTTCTCCTCGTCTTCCCACCTTGATCTTTCAGAATTTCTGCCTGCCTACCTTGTCTCCTCTGCTTTCATTTGCAATCAGCAGAGTGACATCGCCTTGCCAAATTGCGTAGCTCAACTGGGACCGAGAGCAAATTCAGAATTTGCAGGAGACAGAATTGGGGCTTCATCCTGTGTCCAGAAGGGTCTCTTTGCAGGAGGGGGGGGGGGGGAGTTACGCTGGTTGTAACCACTTATGCAAAGCTTCACACACACACCTTTTTTTTCCCCCACATGTGAGCGTCAGGCCCAAAATCAGGAGAGACACGCAGTGAATCTTCCTCACCTGCAGACAGACTCTTGCCAGGCTGAAGACTCTCCTATCTGGGAATATACTCTGGGAACTATTGAGGAGGGTCTTTCTTCGCCCTCTTTCTCTCACACATGATATCAGGGCTGAGTTCCTCCTCTGGAATGCACCCTTTCCTTCCTGGGAATCTGCCTCCTCACTGCATTCCATCACATCATTTATGGACTTCCAACTCCCAGAATTCATCAGCTACCGTGTGTGGACTTCAAGTCCAAGAACACCTCAGTCACTATATCTCAGGCCCAAAACCAAGAATGAGATGTGGCAATTCTTACCCAGCTGAGTTCTTTATTGTCCCACACCTATAGGCAGAATCTGGCCGGCCTGAGCACTCTCCTATCTGCCTCTACAGTATATACTCTGGGAACTATTGAGGAGAAGCTGTCTTCACCCACTTTCTCTCCCACAAAATATCTGGGCTGAGTTGCCTCTCGCTCCTTTGGCATGCAGCCCCTCCCTCCTGGGAAAATCACCTCCTCACTCCATTCTATCCCAACCTGTGATGTGTCCGAAAGGGGCGGGGCCTCAATTCTAACGATCCTCTTGATCCCACTGCAGATACCCCCTGTCTGTCTTTGCCAAATCCTCAGCTATATTTTTATCTCCATCTCATTCCCCACCTCCCATAATTCCCCCCTCCCTGGGGCCTGATCCTGCCTTTCACTCTGGTCCTGCAGCCGCGTCTCACAACTCCCACTCCTCCTTTCACATTCCATTATGTGCTTCTGCTCCGAGGTGCAGCAACTACGATGAAAAACCCTGTGCCGGCCTGCATAGAGGGAAAGAGCGCCCCCTGCTGGCTGAGCCCGGAGGCTGGGGTGGCTTTTGGCGAATATGTCAATTCTGCGCTGCCACTAGAGAGCCAAGCGTAAGTAGGCTGATTTAGAGACCACCCACCTCAAACCCCCCCCCAGAGAGACCCCGGCCCGTATACAGGAATTTCTTCTTTGCTTGCGTGTTTGTTTTTTTTATTGTTCTTTTTAATGGCCATTTTTAAAAACATTTTGTCCATTTTGTTTGCTGGAGTTTTTTTTTGCTTGTATTTTTATTTTTATTTTTGGAGATTTGTATTTTAAATTTTTGAATCATTTTTTAAAATTAAATTAAATTTAAATTAAATTTAAAAAAAGAAAGGAAAAAGAAAGGAATCTCTTCTTTGCAGGTGGTATCATGGGACCTTGAGTCGGGTGGATGCCGAGAGTCTTCTCCGACTTTGCCGGGAAGCGAGTTACCTGGTTCGGAACAGTGAAAGTAGCCACAATGCCTTTTCCCTCTCCCTCAAGTGAGTGTGCGTTTGCGAAAGATTCCTCCTGTCGGTAAGAGGAGGTATCTCAATTTTAAAAGCTGTGGGGGCGCAGTGGTTAGAATGCAGCATTGCAGGATTCAAGGTTGACTCAGCCTTCCATCCTTCCGAGGTCGGTAAAATGAGGACCCAGATTGTTGGGGCAACAGGCTGATGCTATAAACCGCTTAGAGAGGGCTGTAAAGCAAAGTGAAGGGGTATATAAGTCTAAGTTCCTTTGCTATTAAGAGCTGTGATGGTGGTGGTTAGAGTGCAGCATTGTAAGCTGTCTCTGCCCACTGCCAGCAGTTCGATTCTCACCTGCTCAAGGTTGACTCAGCCTTCCGTCCTTCCGAGGTTGGTCAAATGAGGACCCAGATTGCTGGGAACAACAGGCTGACTCTGTAAGCCGCTCAGAGAGGGCTGTAAAAGCACTGTGAAGCAGTGTATATGTAAGTGCTATTGCTATAGCTAAAAGGGAATGCCTGGCATCTTGATCACATGATCTTCTCTCTCCCTAGGAGCAACCAAGGGTTCCTTCACATGAAACTCTTGCAGACTGAGGACAACAAATTTGTCTTGGGTCAGCACAGCCCTCCCTTCAACAACATCCCAGAGGTCATCCACCACTACGCCAGCCACAAGCTGCCCATCCAGGGGGCTGAACACATGTCCTTGCTCTACCCAGTCTCTACTCAGCCCTCCAATTGCCTGGCCGCAGAACAGTGACTTGTACTGAAGGACCCAACAGCCAGGGGCTAGAGGCATGCATGAAGATCCCCGATTGGGTGGACCATTTGTGGTCTACATGCCTTTGTTGCATGGAGCAGGCAGGATCCACCTGAGGTTGGAGGCAGAGGTCTGTGGATCCAAGTATGGTTGTATCGTATGCTCCGTATTTGCCAACTCAACCACATCTTGCATGTTGGACTCAAAAGCATTCTTCAAGGGTGCCAGATTGTCCTTCTCCATGTAGGGAGTGGTCAGTTCTGAGACTGACCTTGTGAGTGTCATCAAATCCGGTCTTTGGTGCCAATGTCCACACCCTCACATCCTACATTTGGAATTCTGCTCTGTGCTCATCCATTCGTACCTCTTGGGTACATCTATTTTACTTCTTCACCACAGCCTAAGGCATTGCAGATCAAGAGTCTGCACAATCCAATATTGTGTCCACCGACGTTTCTTGGGCGGCAGCTTGAAAGTTTGATGACAACAAGAGAAGGAGTAAATCAGCTAATGCTGGAGATGCCACTGTATTTCATCCCTGACTTTCAAAATGCCATTCCTCAACTGAGTTATTTATACATATGTCACTCTTTAGATCATGGTGGATTGTAACTTGCTAGCCAGCCAAGAAGCCCTGATCAATATAACTAGGTTTAATGAGATTAATTTTGGTGGGTTCCATCCCATGATCGAAGATAGAGAAGGCTGTTGTGATTTTTCAGCTCAGAGAATAGAATTCTCTTAGATGTTTTTTTACCTGACTCTCAGGATTGACGAATTTCTGCTGTTGCTGATTGGAGAGCAGATTCATTGAGAAGATTGCTATCTAGACTGTCATGGCTAATAGACTGGAGAACACAATGGATTTAGAAAACAGAGCCCGTCTCTCGTCTCTCGGTGGTAAAACGGATGTTTGGTGTGCAAAGGATGCAGATCTAATTCCCAGGAACTTCCACTAGAAAAGAATCAAGTTGTACTGTGATGTGGAAGACTTCTGCTGGATTTCTGGAGAGCTACTACTACTGACTACTACATCAAGAGTGTGGGCTAGAAGGACGAAGAAGCTGGCCTGGAAGAAGATGGCTTGTTATGGAGAGTCTTTGCATGTGGCTACAAGCTGTTCAGTATTATGAATTTATCCAGGATGCATTGTGAAAGGGTTGAGTTGTCTTTGGTTGGTTCCTTCAAACAAATAATAAAAACACAAAATGGCATACTTGGATTGCTGTCTTCTCCGACTAGTTACTCTCAAATGTTTACTTGTTAGAGAACTGAATACAGGTAGTCCCCGACTTACAACGATTCATTTAGTGACCATTTGAAATTATAACGGCACTTATGACCATTTTTCACACGACTCTTGGAGCATCCCTACAGCCACATGAACAAAATTTGGATGCTTGGCAACTGACGGTTGCAGTGTCCTGGGGTCGTGTGATTCCCCTTTTACGACCTTTTGCAAGCTAAATCAATGGGGAAGCCAGATTCGCTTAACAGCCAGGCAACTAACTTAACAACTGCAATGATTCACTTAACAAGTGTGGTGAGAAAGGTCGTAAAATGGGGCAAAACTCACTTAACAAATGTCTCGCGTAGCAACAGACATTTGGGGGCTCAATTGTGATCGTAAATCGAGGACTACCTGCAGTGTTATTTTTTGCATTCTGTAAACACAAGAACACTGTAGAAGTTTTATTGCCAAAGAAAGAACAAGCAGTGTCCAGTTCTGTGTAAAAAATCTCAGGGATACAAGAAATAGACACGCTGTTTGAGAACGTCTTGGCAACAACACTACAGCCTTAAGGCTGTGTTGCCAAACATCTGAGATTAAAATGAAGATCATGGATCCAAGGGAGCTTTTTCCCCCAAGGTGAATGAGGGCAGGAGAGGCTACCCAGCTTCATAGGTAGCCCTGAGTAATCTTGGAACGAACGTGGTTACCAAATGCAAGCTTTTCAATAAGAAACAGGCAAGAACAAGGATGTCAGGAATCTTTTTTATGTCGAATAACAGAATCCTGAAAATCCATTCAAATTCTCTCTCTCTCTCCTCTCATACCAAACAAAATCAAGAACATTCTTTTGATGTTCTTTCTCATGCGTTTCGCCAAGCCTTCAAAATCGTTCCCCAAAGCTTCCAGCATCATGAGTAGCTGTCTCTGCTCTTGAGCTTCAAATTCTGGAAAGAGGATTCTGAGAATGACTAAAAACGTCCTGTCCTTAGTGGCTGCAAGTTTGGGAGCTTAAAAAAAGCTCTTGCCTCCAGCCACAGCAGAAGAAAGCAACGTAATTAATCTACACCATCCCTGTACGTGAAGCGTGTTTGTCCAACGGCATGGGGAAAAACAGCTACAATATTAAGTCACCTTAATAGCTGAAGTGATAGCATATTTTATTGGAGGTAACACCTGCCGTAAACATTCAAGCAGAGCAATACAAAAAGATTCAGTTCTTCAGATAATGATGGTGGGAGAAAAAAAAAAAACCCTAATGTATTTGTTTCATACATTTATAAGACTGCAAAACTCAGGTAATGAGTTTCTCAGTTGCGGGCAATGAGAATAACCATTAATAATATAGAGCATTTAAAAACAGTCTCCTCCTCCTCCCACTTTACTCTCTTCTAGCACTGATGATATTACCTAGTTGGGTCATGCAACGCCTGCAAGAAAACCACCAAGCTCAGAGAGCACCAAGGACCCCACAGTCCTCCTCCTCCTCCTCTCTGCAAACCCCACTCCCTTCTAGCACTGATGATATTACCCAGTTGGGTAATGAAACGTCTGCAAGAAAACAACCAAGGTCAGAGAGCACCAAGGACCCCACAATCCTCATCATCCCTCCTTTTTCCACAAACCCCACTCCCTTCTAGCACTGATGATATTACCCAGTTGGGTAATGAAACGTCTGCAAGAAAACAACCAAGCTCAGAGAGCAACAAGGACCCCACAGTTCAACCCTGACCGATAAGTATTCTCCAATGATTGCGCCTGTGGCACTTGTTCAAAGAAAGTGCAACCGTGTGCCAGCTCAAAGCCTTGGCACCTGTTCTCCTCCTTTGGTGGCACACCTGTGCCAATCCCACCAGAGGACCTGTGAGCCAGCAGGCAAAAAGGGCTGCATTCTGATCAGAGGGAGGCCGGCTGGCGCTTTCTTGTGCCACCCACCGTGCGTGCACAGATCCCGGTGTATGGCTGGCTCCTTCGGCAGCAGACCTCTCCGAAGCACCATTTGCTGACAGGGAACAATCATGTGACACCCCCCACCCCCACTCCAGCTCAGAGTTGCACCGAGCATGGGCACAACCATCTGGGCCGCCAAGCTGGTGCTTGTGGAGAACAACAAAGAAAGCTGCAGCTGGTGGAAGGCAAGCCTTTTGTTTCCATCAAAACAGACAGGGCAGCTTGGAGGTTTTCGTGACCCACTTTCTCCTGCAGGGAAGGCTGATCCCACGGTCTCCGTCTGGCGCTCAGCATCTCCTGCCTGGTCTCCCTGGAGCATTCCCTCGCAGAGGTCCCCCCATCAGGGTGGCAAATGCTGTGAGTAGGGTGGAGAATGGATAGTGTGAGAGAGCAGGCTCATGGATCAGTCTGGAAGAAGAGTTGCTGGGGGGGGTGGGGTAGGGGGGGAGAAATGGCTTCCAACCCATACATACCGGTAGCAACTCTTTCCCACAACCATTGCCTCTGTTTTGCTTGTTAAAGGTTGCCTGGGGAGAAGGGAGCCACGGTCTGGTCTTGTGAATCTCGGTCTGGTCTTGTGAATCTCGCACAAAGGATGGGGGGTCGATTTCGTTCATGCATATTCATGCATACATCATATACAGCTTCTTGGGGTTTTAGGAAAGGACGGGGGTGGCCTCCGGTTCTTGCATGTAATAATAAGAGGATTGGGTCCTGCCAGATAGTGACACTCCAGGGGTTTGGTAGGCGTGTTAGACGCATCGCAATTCTTCCTGATCAGCCGCTAAGGAAGAAACCAGGGCTTTTGAAGAACAGCCCAGAAAGTGACATCTGATCATAAGCAGCCCTTAAGAGGGCTTTTAAATCCAGATCCTTTCCCTACAACTGGGGTGTGTCTGAAGGGCTGTGTTGGAAGGAAGGAGTGTCACATTGGGGTTTTGCTGATTTCCAATATATTAACTGAAAGCGACTGGTCCGCCCACATAGGAGGAGAAGAGCATCTACCTGAGAGTTGCTGAAGCAGGATATCAGGAGAAAGAAGTGATTTGGTTGGACTATTAAATTATGACATTCTTATGGCCGAGGAAGGAAAGAGAGCTTTGGACATTTCCTGCATCATATGCCAACATGTTTGGATTTTATGACAAGGGAAAGAAAGTCTGTTGTTCTAAACCAGGGGCAGTGCCAGGCTGAGGAATTCTGGGAGTTGAAGTCCACAAGTCATAAAAAGGCCATGTTTGAAGATCCCTGTTCTAAACTGAGCCATAAAATGCATTGGTTTTGGTTTAATCCACTTTCTCAAACTTGCCGACTGCAAGATCTGTGGACTTCAATTCCCAGAATTCTCCAGTCAGCACGCTGGCTAGGGAATTCTATGAAATGAAGTTCCTATGTCTTAAAATTGCCAAGTTTGAGAATCACTGGTTTAATCCATCTTCGAACATCGTGCTTCAGATTTTCTTTCCGCTTTTCACTGTGTCCATTTTACTTTTTTTTTTAATATATATTACCCTTGCTCTAAAAATGGATGCAAGAAAAATTATAAATCTAAAAGATAAAAATAAATGGAAAAACAGTTTGGACATTATGGAAGAAAGAGTCATAGACAACCCAAGTCAGTTGATATGGGAAAAAGAGTCGAATGAACCAGAAATATCCTGCAAAACCTTTTAATAGCAACTGACTTCTCTGCATTTTCACACTGTAACACTTTTCTTTTGCTAGCCTACTGAGGTTGTTTCCCACAAGGAACCTTTCAGAGTCTAGGAAGACAAGAACCAATATGTGGCCTCCCTTTTCTGAAAAAAAGTGTAACAACAGCAGCAAAGCCATTTCATAGTGTGAAACTTGCTTTGCGGGGGAAAAAAGGAAGAAATATATGTGTAGACGTGAATATACATAACACCATCCTCTCTCTCTGTCTGTCTTTCTAGCTTCTGTATCTGTGTATCTTACGGCTACTCTGTGTACTTAGAAGATAAATCTTTTCTCTCTCTGTCTAGCTCCATCTCTATCCTATTGTTTTTCTATCATCTATCTTCTATGTAATCCACCCTATCATTTATCTTCTAATTTGTCTCTCTCTCTGATCTATCTATCTATCTATCATTTGTGGCATCCATGCATGCATGCACCTATCTGTTGCATCTATGCATTCATATCTATCTATATCTATCTATCTATCTATCTATCTATCTATCTATCTATCTATCTATC
>JAKJMR010000066.1:829591-845807 GCA_024449315.1 Daboia siamensis
CCCCCCCCCCCAATCTGCCCCCCCTTCTTCCCCCCGTGATACTCCTGGCCACTCCCAAGACCCTCTCAGAGCAACCGTTTGGACACTGAGCTCTCCCGCCCAGCCACTGTTCATCCAGTCCTTCCCCAGTCCCTTGGCAGAGCGTAAGGGCTCAACGTGCTGGACTGCAGCAGCTTCCCTCCCCTCGGTGCCATCGTAATAGCATTGTGTGGCTCAGTGCAACAGGGCCTTGTGCCAGTCTTGCAGGCCAGCGTGACTTAGCAAACCGAGCGTGGATTAACCGCAGCGCATCCCTAACGACGTGTCCTGGAGGAAATGCTTTGCACTTCACACCGCCTTTCGCTCGTGCTCACTGAAGTGAACGCGTCCGCATACCTGCTGCAGGCACTCAAACCCCACTCTTCCATACAAGTGTGCTGTGGCCTTAAAAGTCTGGTTTCATTTCTGCTTACCCTTTCTTCTGAGGAGTTCCAGAAGACACGTTCTTCCTGCCTTAAAAAAATAGTTAAAATCATAATTAAAACAACAACAACCACCCAACAACTTCAAATAGTTCTCCGCAACAACTAGCCCTCCTCTTTAAACCACAGAAACAGCTCTGTGGCCGAGGGAGAATTTCTTCTGATTGTGAGCCTAACAGTGAATAGCTGCAACTATTTTTTTTTTTGGTGGGGGAGTGTTCAACAAAGGAGACCAGGAAAGACCAGGTAATTCTGGGGCAAAGAACAGACTCTCGGCCAGACTATTTTAAAAAGTGACAGAACGAAGAAGGGACTACCAAGTGAAGGAGGCCATTTCAGCGTCCTCTCTTTAATTAGCTGCGTCTTACTGAAGCGTGGTGGTGCGGTGGTTAGAATGCAGTACTGCAGGCTACTTCTGCAGGCTGCCTGCGGTTTGGCAGTTTGATTCTCACCGGCTCAAGGTTGACTCAGCTTTCCATCCTTCTGAGGTCAGTAAAACAAGGACCCAGATTGTTGGGGGCAAGAGGCTGACTCTGTAAACCGCTTAGAGAGGGCCGTAAAGCACTGTGAAGCGGTATATAAGTCTAAGTGCTATTGCTGTTAAGAGCGGTGGTGGCAGAGCCGTTAGAATGCAGCATTGCAGGCTGATTCTGCCCACTGTCAAGAGTTCGATCCTGACCGGCTCAGGGTTAACTCAGCTTTCCCTCCTTCCGAGGTGGGTAAAATGAGGACTCAGGTTGTTGGGGGCAGACTCTGTAAACCGCTTAGAGAGGGCCGTAAAGCACTGCGGAGCGGTATATATATATATATATATATATATATATATATATATATGTATATATATATGTATATATATATGTATGTGTGTATATATGTATATATATGTGTGTGTGTGTATATATATATATATGTATATATATATATATATATATATATATATATAGTCCAAGTCAGTGGCTCCCAACTTTTTCTATACCCCACACCCTTTAGAACGCTTCTGATATATTTTCGTACCCCTTACAAAAAGTTCGAAACGAATTTTGCAATATATATACTATAATTTTGAAACTTCTAAACCCACGTTTTCGCACCCCCTGGAATATCGTCTTGCACCCCCGGTTGGAAACCCCTGGTCTAAGTGCTGTGGCTAAGTACTATATTCTGCTGCATGCCGAATCATCCACCCTCAAAGGTTTTAACTCTTCCTTTTCAGGGCATATTCCGCCCCCCCCCCCCCTGCAGAAAACCCCTGTCTTAATTTGAAGAGCTGAATGCACAGGGCCGGCCCTATCATCCAGCAGATCGAAACCGCAACCTTGCAGGGTATATGCTGAGAGTTTGCAGCAGCCTCGGAGGAGAGCCCCCTCCTGGCGACACCCCCCCGTGCTGTCTCCAGTCGGAGTGAGATAGAATGCACCATCTCCTGTTGCCTGCAGGGAAGGCCCACTCAGTTGCAGCCCGCTTCTCTTAGATAAGGTCACCTGGGGTCCCGTTGAGTGTTCCTTTTGGGGGGAAGACCCAGCCTCCGATCAGCGATTGACTACTGTATAGAATGGAGCTCCTTACTCACAGGAGGGAACTCTGCAGCCAGAGGAACAGGCTGGAGAAACGCCAACGTTTCCAGATAATCCCAGAGGGACACACCACAGTTTTTCAGGGTCCAGACTGTCCTGTGTCCTAGCCCCATGGTGGTGAACCTATGGCACGTGTGCCACAGGTGGCACGCAGAGCCCTCTCTGCGGGCACGCGCACCGTCGCCCCAGTCCTTGGCCTTTCAGCTGGGTTTTATAAAACCTTTTCGCTTTAGGCCTCCGCCGCCGTGTGCAGAAAAAAAAAAGGTTCAATCCGTCAATTTCAACTTCTCGCGGGGAAAAAAAAAAGATCTCACAAAGTTGGAATTGACGGATTGAACTTTTTAGTCCCGCCCAGTCTGCCGTTACCACCGCAGCCACGCCCACCCAATGGGCCATGCCCACCCAACGGGCCACGCCCACCCAACAGGCCACGCCCACCCGGCACCCGACGATACATAAGTGGGTTTTGGGTTGCAGTTTGGGCGCTCGGTCTCTAGAAGGTTCTCCATCGCTGCCCTAGCCTATTTTGTTTTCGTTTTTTTTTTTTTTTTTGCTTTGTTTTTTCTGGCTCACATTGGTGTTTTTCTGCAAGCTGCATGGAGCAGCCTATGGCAAAGGCATCTATCTGAGCCCCATCTCCAGTATTTCCTTTGGATATTCAGGTAAGCGGCTCTCTCGTCGTCCCTCCATCTGTCAGTGCACCTCGTGTCCTGCACATGCGCTTGCCTTGCGTCCAAGAGCCGCTCTCACCCCCCCCTCCCCCCTCATGTTCTTCATCCACATGCTTCGGGTGGGGAAGGGAACCATTCACGCCACGCATCTGGGTCGATTCTTTGGTGGACATCTTGCACTCGGGGCGGCAGCCAGACCTAACCTTGGCCCTATCTTTTTTTTTTTCTCCCCTTAAAGCTAGACAGTCACTTGTCTGAGACGGTAGGGTTAGTGTTGTGTCACCATGAACTCGGAGAGGAAAATGGACATCGCCAACAAACTCGGAGTGCTTGGGTATGGTTAGGAGGACACTTACCTTTCTAGGCCGCCCTGTCTTATGTTTCCTGGTAAAATACATGGGAAAATCCCATTGGAAGAAAATTCCACTTAGGGTTAGGTCCCCATGAACTCATACAGCAAAATGGACTTCGCCAACAAACCTGGAGTACTTGGGTATGGTTAGGAGGGCACTTACCTTTCTAGGCTGCCCTATCTATGTTTCCTGGTAAAATACATGGGAAAATCCCATTGGAGGAAAATTCCACTTAGGTTCTCCTGCTTGAGCAGGGGGCTGGACTAGAAGACCTCCAAGGTCCCTTCCAGCTCTGTTCTATTCATCCTTCTTCCGAAATATCTTCCTGCCCTTGAGAATGATTCCCCTCTGTTGTGTCCTGAGAAGGTTGTGTACCTGTGGAGTAGGTTGCCAACTTGAGGCCATTGGAATGGGTGGGCTCTGCCATCCATCGCAATGGATTGTCGTCGTGATGTTTGGGAGATGGATGTGCCTCGGGGGAAGGTTTGTTTTAAGACTGACAATTTCCCAAGCAAGCCGTGCACACAAATCCAGACAAATGTGATCCCTGTTCAATATGGCAGCTGCATCATGCACTTGTGACCTGTCTTTATAGGCATATGTAATGATGATGATGATGATGATGATGGCAAGCAAGGGTAATACCAATAGTAATAGGTGCCCTGGGTGCAATACCAAAACAACTGGAGCACCACTTGAACACCATCATCAGCATTGACAAATTCGCCATTAGTCAATTGCAAAAGGCGGCCTTACTGGGAACTGCTTCCATCCTGCGACGAAATCTGTAATACCATCAAACGTCCACATCTGCCTAACCCAGGTCCTTGGTAGAGACTCGATAGGTAGACAAAGATGCCAAATCCAGTCTGAACATCTGGCTGACTGCGATGATCAATAATAATAATAATAATAATAATAATAATAATAATAATAATAATAATAATAATAGAGTTGGAAGGGACCTTGGAGGTCTTCTAGTCCAACCCCCTGCTCAGGCAGGAAACCCTATACCATTTCAGACAAATCGCTGTCCAGTCTCTTCTTCAAAATCTCCAGTGTTGGAGCATTCACCACTTCTGGAGGCAAGGAGTTCCAGTGATTAATTATTTCTATGTGCCTCCAAGGACACAGAGCTGTTTTTCAAGGAAGGCATGGTTGGCCTTTGACACTCCCAGACCTTTCTGCTTCCTACTGTTTGCACTCGGCTGCCTGCCAGGAGGTTGTCTCCAGCCTCCTTAGGTTGATGTCCTACAGATAGGTTGGGCCCCAGCTCTAATTCTCTCCAACCAAGAGAAACTTATTTGGGATGTAGCTAATCAAACAGAACAGGAGGGAAAGCTGGGGTTGACTTTGTGCTGCTTTGTTTTATCATATGATTGATTGATTGATTGATTGAAAACAACAAAACTAAGGATAAATATGATAACCTCCTCTTTCATCCAATCAGTTGGCTGGCTCTTTAAGCAGATGGATCAAAATTCAAAAGCACCGAACATGACAGTGTCACAATGTCCTTTTTAAAATTATTATTATTATTATTATTATTATTATTATTATTATTATTATTATTATTATTATTATTATTATTATTATTTAAAAAACACCCTTCATCCTCCAAAGTATGGAGATCTACAGATAGATGCATCCCATTTTGGGGGGCGGGGGGTGTCTTCACTGCAAATCATATCAGGTGGTTCTGGAGTGAGAAGGTGAGGGGAAACCATCCGAAAGAGTCTCTTACGGTTCAAGGGGTTGCAGGTGGCAACATGTTATGCTAGATTAGTTTTAACCTTTCTTTTGTGGCTGAATGTGTTAACGTGCGCTCAGCTTGTTGATTAGTTTAAGGTTCAGTGTATTATGCAAAGCCTGAACACGAGTTAATTCAGTAACCAGGTTAAATATACTTTATGAACCCAGACTTTAAGCTTTATTCCCGAGTATAAAGGAATAAAGAAGGCAGTTGGGTACCAACCACACACCAAATGAATGTTTGGACCTGGCCTTACAAATTAGTGGAGAATGTGAGATGAGCCTGTTTCTTTCTTGATGACCACTTATTAAATTCTGCTTAATAGTTGGAGGAGGAGGAGGAGGAGGCAGTGTGAGATCGACGTTTGGGTTGAATTGTATTGTTACAATTGAGTTGGTCATATCAGACAAAACAAGTGAACAATCAACAACAGCTCGATTAAGGAACTGCCAAGCCACTCCCATCAATACTGACAGGGCTAGCCACTAGTGCAGGGGTCTTCAGACTTGGCCCTTTTATGACTTGTGGACTTCAACTCCTAGAATTCCTCAGCCAGGCATGCTGAGTTGAAGTCCACAAGTCATAAAAGGGCCAAGTCTGAAGACCCCTGCACTAGTGTATAAAGTGAGAGCAATCCCCACATCCTACCAGCACAGATGGTGTTGCATAGCTGGGTGATGAAATGTCTCCAAGAAAACCACCAAGCTCAAGAGAGCAGCAAGGACCCCTCATTTTAAGCCTGAGCTACCAATGTCTTCTATCAGTATCCATTGGGAAGCCAGCAACCTATTGGGCTGCAACCAGTCTCTCTGTTCTGAAAATGGCTTTGGAGTCTTTGTGGGATACAGAATATAATATCCTTGAGCTGGTGTTTAGCTTTGCAGCGTATTAGCTTTGAGCTCATTTTATTTTAATTAAAGGATTAAAAGAGAGAGAGAGAGAGAGAGAGAGAAATAGTTTGGCAGGCAGTGAGGAATCTGTCTTAAAACCACGAGTTAGTTCAAGGGTGCTTGGGTCACGACTGTCGATCTGTAGGATCTCTCTTGATCATGCTTCCTGTTTGCATTATTCCGCCCTCCACAAACCTTTACATCCGTGAGTAAGAGCACCACTCGCTTGTGGGCTAGGAGATCAACCACTCCTGGTCTCCCCCATGGCTGCTGCTTCTTACCCTCTTTCTTGTCCCCGCAGGGATGGGGAAAGGGCAGCACCGAATGCCCTCCAAGGATGAGCTGGTGCAGAGATACAACCGGATGAACACAATTCCCCAGGTAATGGTGTGAGTGTGTAGTGGTTATGCAGCTTTGGATCTGCCGTGGACCTGCCCCATTGGGTTTCATAAGCAGATGTAGGAGATGACCACGCTGAGCCTTCATGCCCCCAAGAGAGCTAAGTCCAGCCCACCTTGATTTCCATTGACTCTTTATCTACCGCCAATTTGCTTTGACCGTTAGTAGCTCAGATTCTTGTAGAGAGCTTAAGCTTGCAGTAAATCTTTTTATAACTATTTGAACTGCCTAGATTTCCCACGCGTGCCAGGGAAAGGAGGGATCTGTCTTCATTGCCCACTTTTTAGGGAGAGCACCTGTGGGGGCTTAAGAACAGAAGCCAAGGAGGGCAGGGATGGGGAAATTTGTGGAGAATGCCAAGCAAGAGGGGATGATTCTGGATCTCCGCTTTCCTCTCAGACACGATCCATCCAGTCCAGATTCCTACAGAGTCGCAATCTGAACTGCATCGCACTTTGTGAAGGTGAGTGGAAAGTGAGCATTCAGCTGACCTGTCCGGTTCACTCCCGTGAGATTGTATTCCATCACGCCTGTCCACTTCAGCGCCAAGGTCAACCGACTTCCTAGTTTGTGCCAATGCTAATTGATAGATTATTCACAGAAGGAAAGAGGTGGCAACACCTTGTCTATGGAGACTCTCCGCCCTCCAGGTCATGGTTGTCCCAAAGGTGCTTTTTCAAAAGGCCACTGGACTTGGCTTGGGTTTTTTTTCCCCTTGAAAACATTTCGCTTCTCATCCAAGAAGCTTTTTCATATCTTTTCAGGGGAAAAGCCAAAATTTTTTGGGGGAAAAGCATCTTTGGGACATCCTGCAGGTTTTGCAGGCCCAGTTACTCCTGCAGCCCATGTCAACATTGGCCAAGCTGGTACCCTGGAACCACCCAATCTGGCTGTCTGGCACAATGGGGGGCAGACTGACGCAAGCCGTGCCATTTGCCCACTGCTCCGTTGTTGACCCCCTCCTTCCTTCGCAGTGATCACATCAAAGGATCTCCAGAAGCATGGCAACATCTGGGTTTGTCCTGTGTCTGATCACGTCTGCACCCGCTTTTTCTTTGTGTGAGTACGCTCAGTCTCCCGAAGAAGTTGGGAGGAGAGGCTGTTCTCTTTGTGGGACGGCTCGGGAGCCGGGTCTGCAGCTCGATGGCAAGGAGGGGGTACCAAAGAGAGCGCTTCTTCACGCCGGTCTCACCCTTCCCGCCAGGTACGAAGATGGCCAAGTCGGAGATGCCAACATCAATACTCAGGACCCTAAAATTCAGAAGGAGATCATGCGTGTAATTGGCACTCAGGTCTATACAAACTGAGGAGGTGGAGGAGCCCCTCCCTTCAGACTGAGCTGGCGCTGCCCCTGGGGCAGGGAAGGGACCGTTGTTGGAGACCATACATGGACTCTCCCCGGCTGAAGACAGACCCACCGGAGGGAGTGACCACTGTCAACGTCTGGACCGCGGATGCCAGGGTGGGGGGGTGGGGACATCTCCGGAGGGGGCACAGCAGCTCCACCCCGCCCATCCGTAGAGTTGAGTGGTTGGACTGGGACCAATTCCTGTGAACGGTTGGAATGGTTGAGTTTGCATGCCCACGTTTTCGATGACGGCATTTTTAACCGTGAAAATGAGCAAAAACAAAAAACACACACACACCCCACACACACACAATGAAACAGAGAACCCCAGAGAGAGAACGTGTGCGTGCAAGCAAGCGGTTTTAGCTTATTAAAATTCTCTTTGAAAAAAACAACATCATCTCTCGTGCCCCTGTGAGGTCCTTTTTTCAAAACCAGCCGGCAGAGGTTGTGTTTTTCCTCTTCTTTATGCAGGACAGCGGTGCACTTTCCTTTGCGCACCCTTTCTCCATTTGTGTGCATGGGATTAGGTGTCTGTTTGTTGCGATTACACTTTCAGACCTTTGGGTCCTTTATGGAACAATCCGGTTTCAGTTCAGAGTAGGATTTAAGATGTGCCAAGATTTGGATTGCTATTATTCTCCTCCTCCCAGACTATGTGAAGACTCTCTCTATATATTTCCCTGTATCCAGGTGGTCTGGGGAATCCATTGTTGGGGGACCCAAGGCCACATTGAACCATTTTTGTGGCAAGTTAGAGGGAGGGAGGAGTGTATCACATATATTGATGGACACCAGCTTTGGAGGTGCAAATCTGTTGTTGCTCTTTCTGTTTTGTTTCTGGACTGTGCTTGAGTTTCAATTGATCCCTTGCTGCAAACGGCAGAGAAACACAACTTGGGTTTTAGCCAACGTGATCTGAAGACTTCTTTGTGGCTACAGGTTGTCTATTTCTGGACTAGGAGAAGATGCAGTTAAGGTCACTGCCGTCTTGCCTCCGGGATCATCTGCCTCTCACTTTCCGTTGTCTGCTGTGTGGTGTGCTATCTTAAGAAGGGCCAATAGGAAAGAAGGTCAAGGATGAAGAGGTGATAAAGTAGGGTTTTATTTGAAAAAAAGGTTATGTTAGGAATTTGGGGGTAGGAGTCTGGAATCCAGTCCTCGTACTATCAACAGAGCAAAAAATAAGAGATAGAGTTGATATCAAGCACAAGAGGTTCGAGACCAGCGTTCCACAACCTTGGCAACTTTAGGATGAGTGGACTTCAGTTCTCCAGAATGCTGGGTGGAGAGTTCTGCAAGTCCAGCCACCTTAAAGGTGGCCAAGGTTGAGGAACATTGGTCTAAACAACATGTCATCTGGGAGACCTACTAATGTTCCAAACTTTTGCTCAGTAGGCTTATCAGATAACCATATCTAGGAATGGATCCTTCTTCTTTCCTGTGTTCTGAGTAAGCTTCTACTTACAAGGAGGTGCCTTTCGGATGCTTAATACCTGGTCGTAGAGTGAGACCTCATCTGCTTATTTCCTTTGGGGCTGGGAATGTTTCTGTCTTGGACTCAAAGAGCTCTAACAGACAAATGGTCAGCCCTGCAGCTGTATCTTCTGAACATTTAGAACTGAAACATATTTGTGGTCTTGTGGAGCTAGGAAGTACCTGTGTCGCAAGATTCAAGTTAAGCTTTGCTGATGAATTTCCCGGAGACTGGACAGGAAGCATCACCACGAGCCAAGTGAGGTTTTTGGCGCTGTTCTGCCCAGCAAGAATACAAGGGTACGGTGAGGTTTAAAGCAGACTAGTTAAATAAAATGGAGAAGCCTGCTTCCAAAAAGCGGAGAAGTTTTGGAGGAGAACTCCTTAAGAAGAGACTCACGCAAACAATCTGGTCAAATTCCCACTGGACTGTGCTTTATTTTCAGTCTAAGCAGAATTATCATTTTTAACTACAGAGCTACAGAGATCACAACGCCCATTTGTCTTGTCTTTATTATACTACAAGGAAATCATAAGAAAGACCAATCAAAAGAATCGTATAATCCACTGGAATGCCAAAAAGTGCTCCCCACCGTTGGGAGGCAGTGTTCCTTTTTGAAGGATGAAAACCAAAAGCCCACGAGTTTTGTGTTTTGTGTGCAATGGGAATGGGAATGGGTGGAGATGGCCTAAAGCTCCTCTTCCCAAATTCAGGACGGGAATGGGAAAAGAAAGAGAGACTTAAGATTAGGAGCATTGCTATTCAGAGAGCCAAACTTGAGCACAAACAATCATTGTATGTGGGCCTTCAGCGACATCAACTTGGCTATCCAGGGTGAGAATGCTGTAGCCAAAGATCTTACTTAAAACGAGTAACCAACTGAGGAGAAAAAAATCTCATTAATTGGTTCAACACTAGACTTTGGATGATGAAGACCCTCACTTGGTTGTTCACCAATCCTCATTTAATTCAGATTTCCCCATCCTGGAGATACTTTGAATTTCTATCAGCCTCTAAGCAGGTACCAGATTGGAGAATGATGACTGAAGTTGTCATTTTCCTCAAATTCATTCTTACCACCCCAAAACCTCCCCACTTCCTACATAATTCATGTGCATCTTACATTTGGGGAATAGCTGTCGACGTCTTCCTGCTGCTGACATTTTTAAGTCTTAGTGGGGCTGAAAGAAAACAACGCAGTTATGAAGAAGGGTGAAGAGGAGCATGAGATTCGGGTAATGAGTGGGGGAAGGTAATTTTTATTGAAATCCTATGTGCCCACCTGAGATGGCATCTTTCAAATGACCCTGGTGGGGAAAAAAATGCAGAATGTACAGATTTTCTTAAAAGGTTTTGACTCAGTAATATAACTGCATTTACAACCAAATGTTTCCACTTCCCTGTGCTTGTAGTCTGGACGTCAAACTGGTGGTTTCATGGAGGGAAAGAACAGAAATATAGAAAGCCAAATCTACAATTCATACCGTGATCTTTCTAAAGGAACAACAGTTGTGGAAAGTTTGTTTGAAATGGGTGATTTTCTCAAACATAGTCCTTCACATAAACTGGCCACTTTGCTGGAGGTGGTGGCCTTCAAACATCATCTTAGAAACAGTGGTCCCTTTTTCCATGCCTTCTGTTGGTGGCCTAAATTCTCGGACCTACCAATTTATCATGCTCTGAATGAAAAAAGGGGAGAAAATGGATCTCTGGAGAGCTTTAATCTTTGATCCAAAAGTTCTTTAATTCCAGATATATGGAGGATGTCTGTATTGAAGAAACCAGAAAGGAAGATTTAATTTTATGGCACTGTTTTTGATAATAGATATTGAGCAAAGTACGTTTTCATAGACCTACTATTTAAGTGGCAAGGGCTGGTTCTGCTGGAATTTAGAGGGATCCATACAAGGAAAGCCTATTGATCCCATCTGAATTCACGGCCTAGACTAGCCCCCTCACATTCCAAAATATTTGTTTTAAGGGATAATTCTTTTACAGCAATCCCTTATAAAATTAAAAAAAATAAAAATCTTACAAGTTGCCTTCTTCAAAACCTCTATGCTTTCTAGGAAATGACAAGTAACAAAAATCTTCAACAAGGACTTGGCTACACGAAAAAGAAGGATGGTTCTGTATCAGAGGTAGCTTTGCAGTAAGACCCACTGCCCAACTCTGTGTCCCATCTAATGTCTAGACCATAATAGCAAAAACATAGCCCTTAAAGATGTCAGCGGTTTGTGCTTTATGGCAGTAGCGGGTGACCATTTTTGGTGGGATGTGTCTGTGCCTTGAGTTCTCCTTCCTGTTAAGTTTGGGTCATGATCCAGCTGATCCAGTCAGCTGGGCAGGAAGAGGAGAACACATATATTGTTGCAGGAGAGTCTTGATGCCACAGGAGGGCCCGACTTTCAGGTGCTGCAAAAATGGTGGGCCAGTTTTTTTGTTTTGAAAAAGTCTTTGAAACAAAGCTTGGAAATCAATACTTACAACAGGATCTGTACCTCCATTTCCTTTCACCCTTTGCTCAATCTGGTTGCGGGATGATGGAAAGTCAAACTCACTCGAAGACAGAATCCATAGAGAAGCCCCCCCTCTTTTTGGGGGGAGGGCCAATCTATGACTTTGCCTTCTTCCAGAGAGAGTTAACCGTCAACCGTTTCTCCTCTTTCCCAGGACACAGCTAATCCCACCTCCCCATGTCCACCAGCCCCACAGGCCCACATTTGACCAGGTTGTGCCGCACGCACGGAATATAGTGCCACTGGCCCAGTTCCTCTGTTGTGTGCTTTGCAACGCTTTAGAACAGACATGTCAAACACAAGGCCTGGGGGCCAGATCTGGCCCGCGAAGTGGTTTCATGCGGCCCACGAAGCCATCCTAGAAACAGTGAGGGAACGGCCCCCACTGCCTTGGCCCTGGCCCAGAGACCCTCCTTCTGCCAGAGACCCCCAGATCTGTCCCACTTCTGCCCGGGCCCCCATAGGCACTCTTCATGCGAAGGATGTAGAGCTGGCCACGCCCACCCAGTAGGCCATACGCACTCTAGCCACGCCCACCCAGTAGGCCGTACACACTAGCCACGCCCACCCAGTAGGCCACGCCCACCCAGCCCATACCCACCTGGCCCCCTGAGGGCAACCGCAATGCTGATGCGGCCCTCAATGAAATTGAGTTTGACACCCCTGCTTTAGAAGGTGTCAAGCTGAAATGAAGCTTTATATTGCAATTCGGTGATGTTGCGATGCTAAGATAAGGGGTGGGGGCCACCTCTGACCCACACATTCATCCCTCAGCAGTTATGGACACTGGGAGTTTAGCGTATGAAAACAGTCGCCAACAGAGTAGATAGCATTCTCTTAACGTGGGCACTCTTCAGATGTGTGGACTTAAATCCCAGAATGTTCAGAGTGGTGTATATCCACCACTGAAAATTCTTGAACTTGAAGTCAACCCATCTAGTTGAGGGGTCTTCACCCTTGGCAGATTTAAGACTTGTGGACTTCAACACCCAGAAGATTCTGTCTGAGGAATTTTGGGGAATTGAAGTCCACAAGTCTTAAAGTTGCCAAGGGTGAAGACCGCTGACCTAGAGGGTACCTATGTTTGAGAAGCTCCTTAAAATTAGAAATAACAAGGAGATACCACAATATGTTATCTTTCTTCCATTTTATATACAGAACTGGACACATTCAGGCTTTGGCACCTTAAATTGTCTGCCTTCACCTCATACCCTGCAAGGCTGTTCATTTCCACCATCCCTGGACTTCTTTTTCTAAAACTAAAAGGAATGTTATTTACATTTTAAAAAAAATGCTTTGCTGTAAGGCGAAACTCGGATCCCTTCATTCTGACAAGCCTAGAATGTTGACAAAATTAGAGCTATCAATCCTTCTCCTTGGTCATCATTGTTAAAGGTATCAAGCAGTGGCAGAGAATAGACACATTTAAAAAAAAAAACACCCTGCAACATTCACAACAGCACAATATGTGCACCAAACATATTCCACTGATCGTTGTTCATGTTTTCCTGATCAAATATCTGGGAAGAAAAAGAAATGGCTGGCAAAGAAGGGATATTACTGAAAGTGGCATGCATCTTTCTGTGCTTTTAATATCATGAAAAAAATATGACAGATTTCCTTGACAGATTTTTTTTTCTCCCAAGCTTCCTTGACCTTGGCCCAAAATCAACTGTGACAACGGACAGATTTTCTTGTACATCCCAGTTGCCCCTTACAAAGGCCTACACCACGAGAGTAGCAAACATTGGCCATAAATCTAGTTTACAGATTTATAGACAAACATTGTCTTCTTTTTGTGAATGTGTCTGGAAAACTGTAGAGTGGAAACCTCAATGGTTTTTGACAGCTGGCCTTGAGAGAAGCCTCTCTAGCCTCCCTTGTCTATGATTAGCTTTCCTACCAGCGTAACAATAGGCTGGGTAGTTATGTAGGTGGAGGGATGGCAAGATAGATGATGTCAAGACTGAAACGCTAAGGAGAGTTTGTGTGGAACAACTTCCCCTTCCTCGTAGTGTGATCCCCTCTTGACTCTCTGAAGTTGGGAAAGCATCAGCAGGGCCTTCTGAGTATTACAACCCACATTTGGAATACTGCATCCAGGTCTAATTGTCATGATACAAAAAGATATTGAGATCTCAGAAAGAGTGCATAGAAACGCAACAAAGACTCTAGAAAGAATGCAGAGAAGAGCAACAAAGATGATTAGGGGACTGAAGGCTAAAACATATGAGGAACGGTTGCTGGAATTAGATATGTCTAGTTTGATGAAGAGAAGGACGAGGGGGGGGGGACACGATAGCAGCCTTCCAATATCTCAGGGGCTGCCCCAAAGAAGAGGGAGTCAAGCTATTCTCCAAAGCGCCTGAAGGCAGGACAAGAAGCAACAGATGGAAACTCATCAAGGAGACAAGCAACCTGGAATTAAGAAGAAATTTCCTGACAGTGAGAACAATTAACCAGTGGAACAACCTGCCTCCAGAAGTGGTGAATGCTCCAACTCTGGAAGTCTTTAAGAAGAGACTGGACAGCCATTGGACAAACTCAGGTTTTCTGCCTGAGTAGGGGGTTGGACTAAAAAATCTCCAGGGTACCTTCCAACTCTATTATGATTAGGGCTCTGGAAGCTAAACCATATGATGAACAATTGATGGGTGACATGATAGCAGTTTTGAGGGGCTGTCACAGAGAAGTGGTCAGTCTATTCTCCAAAGCACTAGCGGGCAGGACAAGGAGCAATGGGTGGAGAGATCCTAAAACTAAGGAGACATTTCCTGACAGCAAGAGCAATTTATCAGTGGAACAGCTTACCTCCCGAAGTTGTGGATGCTTCCTTGTTGGGGGTTTTCAAAACGAGACTGGACAGCCATTTGTCTAGAATGGTACAGGGTCTCTTGCTTGAGCAGAGGATTGGACTAGAGGACCTCCAAGGTCCCCTCCAACCTTCAGATTCTATGTTCTCTACCTCTGAGAAACAGTTATGGAGAGGGAGCAATGAACACTCTCTGAAGCCATAAACATGGAGCTTAGCAGGGTCTATCATCCTTAGATGAATAGGGTTAGAGAAGAAGGAGCAAGAATGTGTCCTTCAAAAGGTCAGAGGGCTGGTTCAAAAGAAGATAGAGAAACACTGGCCCAGATACTGAAGAAAATGAAAGGTCCCACAGGAATCTCCTGGCATTAATAAAATCTCAGATCTTTGGCCTGACCCACAAGTCAATTTCCATCCAACGTTCCCTCCAGGGAAAGATTGCTTCCATTTCTCCCCCATATAAGGGCTGAAATGAGAAGAAAAATCTCTCAGTGAATATCTTCTTCCACATCCTGACCTTACGATGAAGATAGGCAAGGAATGTTTTTCACGAGGGTTGTCCATTGTCTTTTCCACACTGCCTGAGCTCCTATGTGAATAAAAGATTTTTGACATTGACTGGATGAACCAGAAAGAGACCTTCAAACCCAGATGACGGCTTCCTTGCTCGTGACCTACTGTTTGGGTGGCCAAAGAACGCTTTGGAAATGAAGCATCTTTCATGAGCAGAAATAGGGTCCTGCTGTTATACTGGCAAACTGAATGTGGAGGTTGAAGGAAGAAGCCGAGATGATGCATCCACCCCTTTCTTACAGAACGATTTTCCTACCATGTGGAGTTCTTGGTGTTCTCTAAACTTGGTTGTTTGCTTGCAGATGTTTCATTACCCAACTATTTCCTACTATTTAAAAGTGGGGAATGGATTAAAACTGCTAGGAAAGGACCCAAATGAACACCCCAAATCCCCAATCTACTGTCATTACTCTAAGCATCATTTCTCAAGTCAAGTGTCCAGGGCTTGTCAACAAAAACCGCAAGGAGAGTTGCTTCAGTTGAAAGGGTCTTGCAGATAAGTCCTCATAGGACTTCTTCAAGGTGGACAGAATCAGTTATAGGGCAAACAAAGCCCCGTAACTTAGCTTTCTTCAGCCTGATGGTTGGCTACGGATTCTGGCAACTTTCACTAGCTTTGGGGAAACTACTTCAAGAAATGATGAAGAGAGAACAGCAGATGAAAGAAATATGGACAACATAAGCAACCACAATGGCTTTGTTCTCGGTCCAAACTAAAGTCTAGCCAGCTGTTAGTTCCAGGCAACTGCGCTAGTCAAGCTGTTTTGAAAGATGAGTTTCTCAGGTAGCCTTCCAGTGGCTCAATCTGGCATCCCATCCCATCATTTTTTTTTAAACCTACAAATTTCCCATGAATCTTAGCAAACTCTCCCCCTCAATATGAGACCCAATTCTCTTCAGTATTTCTGAAGGAAGGCTATAGATCTATAGATCCTGGCCATTGAAAATTTGCCCTGTCCTGGTGCAGAGGATCCCAAGAACCGAGCCATTATGGAGATCCTGCTGCAAGCGGATCCCACTTCTTATTTTTGCACAGTCACATGGCCTGGTTTTCAAAGTAGGCGTGAGAAGAAAGAGCACCATTCACACACGGGACTTCAGCTTTACATCCGACCTCTCATTCTTCGTTGCCGGTGGGAAAAAGAATTGCATTTCAGCCATTTACCCTGCCATGAATAAATAGACTATCCTATGCCACTCCCCAGCTCAAAACCGTCGCCGTGCATGTGTATTTTTGTGAGTGCACATATGGGTGCGTGGTGGTGTGTGTTATATATGTGTGTGTGTTATGTGTGTGTGGGTGTGCCATTTCTTTTTCTTTTACTCTTAGAAAAAAGTCCACTTCCACAAGGTCACTAAAATCGATTGTCGTTTTTTTCCCCCCCC
>JAKJMR010000066.1:848754-864789 GCA_024449315.1 Daboia siamensis
AATTAATTAATTTATATATATATATATATATATATATATATATATATTTATATTTATATATATATTAAAAAAAGCAATAGTCCTTTGGTCCCTAAACTCTAAGGAATGATATGACTTTGAAAGAAGTTAATCCAATCTCCCAGGACTGGGGCAAAACTCAATCCATGGGAAAAAAGATATATAGACCTATTTATATATATCTCTTTCTCTCTTCTGTTTAGCTTCAACATCCTCTTAGCTAACTGATTTCTCTCTCTCTCTCTCTCTCTCTTTTTTCCCAAACAGATGTGGAAAAAAACTATTTTCCTTTTTCTTTCTTTCTTTCTTTCTCTTTCTTTCTTTCTTTCTTTCTTTCTTTCTTTCTTTCTTTCTTTCTTTCTTTCTTTCTTTCTTTCTTTCTTTCTTTCTTTCTTTCTTTCTTTCCTTCTTTCCTTCTTTCCTTCTTTCTTCATTCCCCTTTGAAAACAAAAGCGTTTCCCTGGTCCAAACCCATCAGCTTTGGTTTAGGCCTTTCGTTCCCTCCCGCTTTTGAATCTTGAAAATCGGACAAGTGCTTTGGAGAGAAGCTGGTCCAGGCTGCAGGCGTCACACCCACAACCTTTTCTCTCACAAAGTCCCACCCTTCTGCTGCGAGGGATGCTTGGTTGTTTTTTTTTTTTTGTCTCCCCCCTCCCCTTTCTTCCTCCTCCTCCTCCTCCTCCTCCTCATTATTATTTTCCAAAAGAAAGAAATGTCTTCTAGACAGGCCTCGTTCCCGTCCGTGGAGTTTCGAGTCGGCAAAGAGCATCATCACCTGTTTCCCTCAGGTTCCAAGTTTTGGCCACAACCACCTTCTTGGTTTTGTTTTGTTGTGTTTTGTTTGCCTTTTAAAGAGACCAAAATCGTCATCGTCATCGTCATCGTAAAAAAAAACAACAACCCAACAAAAGCCAAAATGAAAAAGAAAAGCGAGTCCCAACCGATTTGAAAGTTTAAAAGAAGGGGCAAAAATAAAATAAAAAGTAAAAATTAAAAAAAAGAGAGAGGGGGAAAAAAAAATAGAACGAAACGAGCTCTTTCTTTTCCCGAGCACCTCTGCTTCGCTTCTGCATTGACCTCTTTTGATCGCTTCCTTTTCCGCCGTGATATGTTGCAAAGAAAGTTAACAAGTTCTGGAAACGGCACGTGGGACAAGGGGAATACTCTTCGTATGCCGCGTGGCATCCAGTCTGCAAGACAGAAGGAGACGGTGAAGGAAGGTGAAAAGAGGGACACGCGTTGTCCGTTGAGGAACCTCTTCTGACAGAAGGCCTCCAAAATTCTCGGTGGGAGGAATCGTGTCCGACTTGGGGCTCCCCCAAAGGACAACAGCATTCAATGTCTGCCCCAAGAAAAGCTGAATTCTGAAGTCTGGCTAGTCTCTGGAACAGCCTTGACTACTTTGAAGAGAACTCCTAGAATTCCCCAGTCAGCCATGCTGAAGCTGGACGTCCACTCTTCTTAAAGTTGCCCAGGTTGAGAAATATTGTGTTGGGGTCTTGTAAATGGGTGGACTTCAACTCCCAGAAATGGGCTTCAACCTCCCAGTCTTGGAAATGGGTGGACTTCAATTCCCAGAATTGAGCATGGCTAGCTGAGGAATTGTGGGAGTTGAAGTCCAGATGTCTTAAAGTGGTCAAGGCTGAGAAACACTGCTCTAGGATCTCTTTTATCCTCAAAGCTAAACTAGCATTGGTTGGTTTCTGACCTCTTTGTCCAGCTTCTGGTCTTTTGAGTGTTTCATCCAAATTCTAATCAGCCTGCTTAGCTTTGAAGCCAGACAAGGTTGGCCAAGTACGTATACCTGTTGAAACATCGCAGTTCAGACCTGCTTTATACCACATCAGATCCCTGATCTGTTGATCCAGTACTGTGAGCTTATTGGCAAGTTCCCTAAAGTTTCAGATACTTCTTCCCAGCACCCTTTGAAGATGCTGGGAATTGACTCTGAAGCTTCTACAGACAAAGCATCTGCCGGCACTTCTCTGATATGAAAGAGCATTTGGCATCAACCCTAGGGAGATCTTTTAAGCTTCTGCAACGATAGACTTTTGTTTTTGTGGGGTAACGTATCAACTATAAACATAAACAATTATAATTTTCCAGCCTGGTGATCTTCAGATAAGTTGGATTTGAGTTTCCATAAACTTTTGGAATCCTATAAGGTAAGAATTGGAAGAGGCCATTTAATCCAACCCTCCAAAGCAGAAATCCAGGTTGAAGTAGCCCTGTTAGATAGCTAGGTAGATGCTGCTTGGACGCCCTAGAGAAAAGGATTATGAAAGATCAGATCCAACAAACCAGGACTCGTATGAGGAAAATAGGGAAATTGGGTGACACATCTTGCTATTTCTTCTACAGCCTGATTTCTTAGGTCAACCCCC
Organism: Daboia siamensis; assembly: GCA_024449315.1. Lineage (NCBI taxonomy): Eukaryota > Metazoa > Chordata > Lepidosauria > Squamata > Viperidae > Daboia > Daboia siamensis. The sequence continues at coordinate 851,157 of JAKJMR010000066.1, forward strand.
AACCGTTTTATCCAGCCATCATGATCATACATAAAGGGCACACACATCATTGTCACATCACAACAGAGAGGAAAAGAAGAAGATACGAAGGAGGACAAAGTGGAATTTATGGGCTCAAAGAATCCACAACTAGTAAAAGACTGACCAATCAACACTCCAAAAACTATCCACCATGGGCATCAATATGGCACTGCACAACTGCCAGAAGAGAAGAGGAAGGGGTGGGTGGGAAGAAGAACTGATAATAATAATAATAATAATAAATAAAAAAATAAAAAAATAAAGCAGAGATATAGAAAGATCAACGTCAAGTTCATGCAACAAGATTACAACTGGCCACATGGCGTCATCGGAGAGATCGATGACAACATGAGTGAAGTCACTTACAGTTTCAGATAATTTGGAAGGGAGAGTTTTGTGTTTGGACCTCCCATAACAGCTAGAGGATTGCTAGGCAACTGTGGGGTCATCCTTGGAGCTATGATTGGCCTGGTCTGGTTAGAGATACACAGTAGTGGGTGGGTCGGAGGAAACAAAAATATAAAGGGAAAAAAAATGAATTGGTTTGATAGAGTTCCCAGGTTGTGTTACTGTTTCTTCTGGTGGTTCCGCTTCCACTTTAGAACTATTTCAGAAAGTTCCCCCACCCAGCTGTCCATCCCGGATCCCTTTCATGGAACTGGTTCAGTCCAAACAGAGCTAAAAAAAAAAAAGTGTGGGGGGGAGACCAGACAGTCTTCTGCAGAGAAGCCTACGGAGATTCTCAGTCCTCTAGATCGTAGTTTGTCCCAAAGGTGCTTTTTCAAAAGGCATCTGAACTTTCTTGTTTTTTTGCTTGAAGACGTTTCGCTTCTCCTCCAAGAAGCTTCTTCAGCTCTGACTGAATCCTTCCATTCTCCACCCTTCCGTCACAACTGAAGAAGCTTCTTGGATGATAAGTGAAATGTCTTTAAGGGAGAATGAAGTTCAGTTGCCTTTTTAAAAAAGCACCTTTGGGATAGTCTTCTGGTTGAGCATCTAGTCTCAATCCTCTCTCCAGGATGGATGATCCTGCATTTCTGTTTCAAGTAGGACAAATTAAATTTGCATTTCTACCACCGAATCAGCAAATACAGGGTGATAACATCTGTATGGAGCATGTATACTTGAATTCTTTTCTTTTTTTTGTATGGGATGATTTCATTTTTTTAGCAATGGGTAGGTAGACATCCTAACTCCGTTTTCTAGCTGAAGGCAGAAATGTTATCTTAGGAAAGCAGAAGAAAGGATAACTGATTCCAGAACAAGTCCCCTAGAAATTAAAATAACATGTCAATAAGAGAGATCAGCATTTCTTCTAATAAGTTGATTTCTTTGCTCTTTTAAAACTTCCTTTCCATAATTTTAGAAAGCTGATAGAAGCCTGACAAATTATTTTTTTGGTTTTTCACTTTAGAATCTTTTTTTTTTAACCCTCCTTGTTCTTCTTCAAATTCCTAATTTGGTTTGGAACCATGGAACTCAAAATGGAATAAATTGTCAAAAAAAGTCCTTATGGCATATAACCAAGTGATGCGTTTAGAAGAACTCTGTCCCAGACTGAAATATAAACGGGATGGTTAAAAAAGCAATTCCCTGAAAAAAGAAAGAAAGAAAGAAAGAAAGAAAGAAAGAAAGAAAGAAAGAAAGAAAGAAAGAAAGAAAGAAAGAAAGAAGTGAAACTATGTGATTGCTCATCTCAATTCAGTAATATAACTCTAGGGAAGGCATATGTAAATTATCCTGAGCAATTCTAAATTGAATTGTAAATGTATTTTTCCAATCATAAATATGATACTTCTACTGTATTAACAACATCTAGCACTGAACTTTTGGTAAGCCTTCTTGACTGCTTTTCTACTGACTCCTATTGTGGTGAGGTTTCTTTGGCCAAAGTAAGTAGAAGTTTGTCAATTGAAGAGAATATTTGTAGTTCAAGTTGGAACTGTGGGGTCCTTGGTGCTCTTTGAGCTTGGTGGTTTTCTTTCAGACATTTCATTACCCAACTAGGTAACATCATCAGCGCACATAAGATGTTACCTAGTTGGGTAATGATCTGAAAAAAAAACCTCCACCAAGCTCAGAGAGCATCAAAGACCCCACAAGTAAGGGGTTGGTTACACCTCTCTCCTTTTACCATGTTTTATAATGGCTTTCTTGCATGAGCTTATTGGCAACCAATGGCTCATCCTATCTAAGAATAAGCAAGAACAGAGCTGCTCTCTACATTTCCAAACTATTGTTTGGTACATATTGGCATTCAACATTTTCCAAACCATAAAAATGAATGCTGAGCTGAGAAGACTCCCTTCTCGGTCAACTCTACCAAGTTCGTCTGGCAAAAGTAGGATTGGAAGCAAACTCATGAACTTGTTTGCAAGTCACTGAAAGGAAAAAAAAAAAGATTTCTCTGGAGATTTTGTTGCTCTCTGAGCTGAGTTGTTTGCTTGTGATCAAACATTCAAGCTCAGAGTGCACCAGGAACCCCAGAGTTCAACCCTTGAGCTATAAATCTATCCCTTTGTTGCTCGAAATCGCAATGTTGGCTGCCTGAAGCCAACTATCTATTTTGAACCCCCAGATTCCCTGAGCTGGAAGTAGTATCAGTTGGACTCTGAGGATGTTACAAGGAAGGGAGATTTTCCTTTCCTTCCATCATCTCCCTAGCTCAGAGGTCCTCAGCCTTTTGGGCACCAGGGACCGGTTCCATGGAGAGAGGTTTTTCTGTGGACTGGAAAGTGTGTGATTTCATGTGTTGCCTGCATCCCATGGATGGGGCTTTGCTTGTTTGTGTGGACTGGTTGCTGGCATGCCACAGCCCAGTACCGGTCCATGGACTGGGGGTTGGGGCCCCCTGCCCTGAATCAGATAGATTTTCTACATCTATCCCACATGATTTGAAAGCCTTTGCACTTCATCAAACCAAGTTCCTTCCAATCCTGGAGTAGATTATAGTAGGTTTGGAGAAGTGGGAGGTGGGGAGAGAAGGCACAAGCCCCTTTCCGTGGAGTCTCCACCTCACTGAATGGTTTCCAATGGCCCTTCAGAAATTGAAGAGGTTGTTGCAGTGACAAAACAATGAGCAGCGTGGTGGCCTACTGATGAAGATGCTTGCTTCTCACTCAGAAGGTTGAGAATTCAATCCTAGGCAGAGGCAGATGTTTCTCTCCTAGGGCGCAAAGGACAAATATCTGCTGCGAACTCCGCATAGGCATCAGGAAGGGCATCCGGCTAGTAAATGCTCAGCTCCATCCAGTCGCCCAGACTCTATCCTGAATTAAGGGATTGCAGGGTCATAAAAAAGGAGGTGTAGTGACAAGACTTTAAAGGCTGGGCTTCTTTTTGACAGATCTACAATCAGTGCATCTATATCAGATTTCAACTGTACGAATTGAGAGGAAGTCTCTTTTCTCCTCCTTTCATTTCACTAAGTGAGGTTCAAGAAAAGGGGCACTTGGGAGAGAAGCAGAGCAATGGAGTAGTTGAGGGAAGTGAGGTTGTCAATGCACAAAAGGTGTATCTTTATCCCGGTGTCCATATATTATGCGTTTGCACATCTATGTGCATGTTAAAAGTAGAACTAAATGTTCCCTCAAATTGAGCTTCTCCTGATGATGATCTGTATTCCATTAGGTTCCTGGCAACAGTATGGAAATGTTTCTTACCAACCTCTTTCCACGATGGTGTCCTTAACATTCCCATCCATTTCTGGAATTTCTCACCCAAGTAACCAAGTCTAAATTTTGCTCAATCTGAGGGTAAGGTCTTCTAGTGCTGCCCCTCAAATGGACATCTATATCAAGCTGATTCCTCACATGTGCTCATTAAAATACATCATTATAGTTTTCCTCAGTAAATTACTCCAAAACATTTCCCCCTATAAGTGTCTAACTTTTTAGCAGTGATAACTGGACTAACAAAGCGATCACTTTCTTCTTTACCATACTGCAGTGTTTCTCAGCCTTGGCAGGTTTAAAACACCTGGACTTCAACTCCCAGAATTCTATGCTGGCTGGGGAATTCTGGGAGTTGAAGTCCACCTGTCTTAAACTTGCCAAGGTTGAGAAACACTGCCCTACTGTGTTAAGCATATTCAGGAATTATGCTAGAGTAAGAATCAGTGTCGTCTCCCAGTACATATTGGAGGCCTGGGGCTGTCTCATATGAGCTGAACCCAGAGGTGCTGAATAAAACTGGATGAGAAAAGGGAGTACTTTGTTACCCAACAGGTCATCAAATGATGGAATTTAGTCCCATAAAATTGGTGATGGCAATCGACTTGGATGAATTTTCAAAGCATTGAAGAGATTCATGGAGGAGAAGGATATTGATGACCACTAATCATGATGGCATTGTATTCCCAACCATATTGGAGATAGTTATGGGCTTGAGTAGCAATAGTAGAAGGATATTTTCTTACTCATTTCTTCCTGGAGGATTTCCCAGTGGCATTTGCTAGGTCAACAGAAAATGGAGTATGATAGACCTTTGATCTCACCCAGAAAGTTCTTCTTGGACTTCTATCTCTACAGGCACTTGCACGCACGTGGGTAGATCCTCTCTTCCTCTCTTTTGCAAACACACACTCACACGCTTCTGCTTAGAAAGGACTCCTCTTTCTATGTAACTCACCAAAGAGCAAATTAAACGAACTTCGTCTATAAAGTACCCTGTGAGATATTTCCCGCCATGATATAGTTTGGCTCAAACTGCCAAACTCCTCGAGTTCCTCCACCTTAAACTGGACACCCATTTCACGGTTCTCCACTCTGCTGGTTTCTCTTTGGGGCAAAGTCTCCAATCAGGCCTTCACTTCCCAAAGGATAGTGGGAACTAGCAAACTACAACGATGCCCCAAATGACTTGCCCTTGGTGACCTCAACCTGCCACCCTTACCTACACGTGTCCCAATGCACCTTGACCCAGGTACGTAAGTCAAGTTATTGCATCAGGATGGCCTGGCTTTCATTATTGCCAGTCGCTATGGATACCCATAATTAAGAAGATGGTCATCCTGCCCCCTTTTTATCTGGGAAGGAAAGGCAGATTTCTGCCACTGTCTTCCTGAGCTTGGTTACCTGGCAGAAGCATCACCTGCCAATGCCTTACCTGTTTTCCGAGCCGGGGTGAACAGGGATCAGTAGGGTCGATTTGCATCTTTTGGCCTCTTTAATTGGACCTTTAGCCTCTTCATGCCGATCTGGAAGCCGTTCATGGCTTGAATGGCTGCCTGGGCACTAGTTGGATTGTCAAAACTGACGAAACCTGGGAAGGGAGCCACCAGCCAAAGAGGTGAGTGATGGGGTGATGGGGTTGGCAAAGGATTAGAAGAGGCAAATGAGAGAAGGCACACTCCTTGGCTTTCTGTTCCATAAGAAGTAATGGCAGAACTTGGAGGGGGAGTTAAAAGGGGTGTGTGTGTCAGCCTAGAATCTCTACATAGTGGTAAAGGTAAAGGTAAAGGTTCCCCCCGCACACGCCTGCTAGTCGTTTCCAACTCTAGGGGCCAATGCTCATCTCCGTTTCAAAGCCGAAGAGCCAGCGCTTTTCCGAGGACGTCTCCGTGGTCATGTGGCCGGCATGACTAGATGCCAAAGGCGCACGGAACGCTGTTCCCTTCCCACCGTAGCGGTCCCTATTTTTCTACTTGCATTTTTATGTGCTTTCGAACTGCTAGGTTGGCAGGAGCTGGGATGAGTAACAGGCACTCACTCTGTTACGCGGCACTTGGGATTCGACCCGCCAAACTGCCGACCTTCTGATCGACAAGCTCAGCGTCCTAACCCATTGAGCCACCGTGTCCCTAGATAGTGACAAGTAGACTAAGTCTAACTGCCCTTGAATTCCATGGACCTTTATCTAACTCCAAGGAGGTGGATATTAATCTTCTCAATTGGTTAGCACCTGGTTGGATAAAGGTATACCGGATTTCAACTATGGCTGTTTGAATTTTGTGCTCAGAAGAGGATAATCTCAGCACTGGTACTGGAAATTTGGTATTGTTTAAAGAAATCAGTAAAGAAATAAAAACTCGAGCAAAATACTAGCCTGGAAGTTGTGTAGTGTAGCAGCCCTAGGAGTCACCCTCATGCCCCAGATGCCTTCTAGGGAATTCCAAAATTAATTGCTTTCGCACATCTTTGCTGGCTGACATTTTTAATGGCTGAAATCTCAGAAGTTGGCCAAATCTCATGAGATATTGCTCTTTTCACATGGGACCTTACAAGATTTCAGGATGAAAATGCCACTATCTGGCAAGAGATTTTCATATAAGGTTGGATGAAGTTATTGCGCTGAGATTACCAGTCTATTTATTTAGGAAATTAATTCAGAGAGTAATTTATCTCTGATATCCGTTCTAGACTCAAGTCTGGGTGCCTTGGGCTTAGGTCAAAGTCTTGGTCTGTTCATCTGCTTCTTTCCCCAATTTCTAACATGGACTGTAAATTCTACTGGACTATTTCTTGGGTCTTGTGAATATTCAACTTTAATCCACATTTTGACCACTAGCATGTCCTTTGCTGACATTTCGCCTTTTGGCCTAACTTGTCTCAAAGCGTTCCTAGTTGAAAGCAAAACCAGCTGATAAGGGAACATTGAAGTAAGCCTGTTGGAACTTACCAAAGCATTTACTTTGGTTGGTGGCACGATCAACGAAGACTTTGGCAGAGATGACGCTGCCAAAAGGAAGGAACATCTGCATGAGTTCTGCATCGCCAAACTCTTGGGGCAGGTGATAAATGAAGAGGTTACAGCCTTCAGGACCTAGGATGGCAACGTAGGGTACACCAAAGAGGGGACAAGAAGTTGGGTAAGAGCAAAAAAGGCCAAGTACAGACAACTGTCAACTACTGAGTACTGAATGACTTTCTTGTACGCCGTCGCATTTGAATCCTTAATGCGTTGGGTTTTTTCAATGAGCTTAAAAAGTAATTAATCCCCACCATTGATTTGTTAAGTAAATCTTCCCTTCTCAGATGCCTTCCAAATGTATTGGTTTTCAATTCCCCGAATCCTTAGCTAAAATGGCCAACAGTCATATGGCATAATCTACAATGTTTTCAACCCTGCATGCTCTCCTGAAAGGCAGACTAACTTCTATAACATTTAGATTCTTTTTTTTAAACTCTTCTCTTGTGTATTTACTATTCTCTTACTGAGACTTTTAGACAGGTCTCTTTCACATTTCTACAAAGCCACCTTGATCTTGACCCCCTCTCCCCCCCCCCAAAAAAAGGAAGTTGCTCAGAAGAAGACCTTGTGGGCCTTGTGGAATGGGCTTCCCCTCCTCCTCCCCAAGACCCAACCTTTGCGTTCCTACTCACCTTCTCTCTGTTGCTGGGGGATTATGGGAGTCTGCTGTGGGAAGGCTTGGCTGATTGGTGCATAGGCGGCTGGATATGCTGCTAGAACACAAAAACAGAAGGATCAGGCCCAAGCAAGCATAACACTCGGCTTTCACCGGAGAAGATGCCAAACAAGCAAAGCCGGTTGCCTCTGCCACACACCCCGCTCCCACTTTGCATCACAAGGGACAGAAGCCCAGAAAGGAAAAGACCCGGGGGGGGGGGGGGGGAGGAAGGGGGGACAGAGGGCCAAAGCAATGTTGACACCTGCATAGTGCTGCATGCCTGCGTAGGCTTGTTGCAAGGGGTCTGCCACGGTGGGACTTTGAGCTGGGAAGAGAAAAGAAGGAAGAAGGTCAAGAATAAGCAGTGTCCATTGGGGAACAGCTGTCAGAGCCACGTGACCAGGGCCCAAAGTTACCAGGAGGGGACCTGATCCTCCTCTTTGACTTGCAAGCCCTAGTAGAGCAACCTGTGGCCATCCAGATGTGGTTGGCGTGCCAGATCCCATCCTCCTTTCCCCTCTTGGTTGCCCAGTTCACGTAAGTGGGAGATGGCTTTTAGCAACATCTGGAGGAACAGCGGAGCTCATTACCAAGAAGGTCATGATTGATCTTCCCTGCATAACTGGAACAACCCCAGTGTCCTGTTGGGCAGGTTTACAGTCCGCAGTACCAGTAGATCAACCAACGGACTCAGCCAAAATTTAATTAAGGGAGGCCCTACTACCGCCATCTTAAACCTTACCTTTGCAACATCTGAACTGCATTTTGGGGATGCTGGAAAGTTGGAATGAGCTGTTAGTAGTTTGCAGGAACTGGAATTTGAGGCTGTACCTAGTACCTGGTTTCAGATTCCACTTTCTGCAAACCGTGAATTGCCACCCTTTATGGATGGTACAAAATAAGCAGCTTATAAGCTTCTCTCTCTAGCTGTGTTTCTCAAACTGGGTCCCTTTAAGACCTGTGGATTTCAATTCCCAGAATTCCCCAGCCAGCACCTGCTGGCTGGGGGATTCTGGGAGTTGAAGTCCACAGGTCTTAAAAGTGGCCAGCTTTGAGAAACACTGCTCTGTAGTCTTTTCTTTTGTGCAAGAATGACCTTCTCATTCTTACTTTAACTCTCTGTGCTCATGAAGTTATCCCTGTCTTCTTCCCAGGCCAACTTTGCAGAGCCTTATTCGTTATTGCAAGACTCCCAGCAACCACGAAACCCTCTGGCTAATGCATCAAGTCACTCTCCCCTGGGCAGTTGCTGAAAGTCCTCCACCTACAACTACAATTGGGATCAGAACTTCCATCACTAAGTGAGGTGCTTGTTAAGTAAGCTGTGCCCAATTTTATTCTCTCTCTCTCTCTCTCTCTCTCTCTCTTTTGGCCATGGTCCTTCAGCAAATCTTCATGGACATGAGGTGACGCACAGGCTGGTTAAAGGAATCCAGCTTCCCCTATTGTTGGAAAGGTCACAAACTGCAAACCACAAGCCAGGTTTTCTGTCCTAAAGGAGGACAAGTGATAATCCCTGTAATGAAAACATCACAAGGCAGGATGTGGGCTCAGGTGGCTGTATGGGGCTGAGATCTGGGGTGGGAACGAAACGAGTCGCAGGGCTGAGAGAGGGTATTTTTCCTCTGCTTTGGCACAGATGGCTACGCTCAGAAATGCCTCCATTGACGACCGTTTCTCTGTCCCAAATCTTACCTGGGTACGGATGGATCCCATTGGTGTAAATGGTTTCCGATGCTGGCTGTCCGTTAGTCTGTGGTGGGAGAGGGCTAAACCCATTGACACCAATGGGTGTAGCTATGCTGGGGACTGGAGCTGTGCTGATCCCTGGAGGTGTGCTTGTACCTGAAGCACCCAGAAGAGAGAAGGCAAAGAGAGGCAGAGAAATTAAGGGTGAGCCGGAAAGGGGAAGCAAGCATTAATATGGCTAAGATGGTTTGCTTCCCGCTGTATCTCGGGAAATCTTGTGGAATGAATAAGCAAATTGGAAGATCTTCTAGTCCAACCCCCTGCTCAAGCAGGACGCCATTTCAGATAAATTGTTGTCCAATCTCTTCTTAAAAACTTCCAGTGTTGGAGCATTCACAACTTCTGGAGGCAGGTTGTTCCACTGGTTAATTGTTCTAACTGTCAGGAAGTTTCTCCTTAGTTCCAGGTTGCTTCTCTCCTTGACTAGTTTCCATCCGTTGCTTGTTGTCTTGCCTTCAGCTGCTTTGGAGAATAGCTTGACTCCCTTTTCTTTGGGGCAGCCCCTCAAATATTGTAACATTGCTAGTATATCACCCCTCATCCTTCTTTTCATTAAACTAGACATGTCCAGTTCCTGCAACCGTTCTTTGTACAGCGGACATTTGTTGGCTTGTTCATTACTTTTGGAGACCACCCAACTTCAAAGTGACTCTAGGTGGCTTATAGTTTAAAACCATGTTTCTCATCCTTGGCAACTCCTAGAAGTGTGGGCTTCAACTTCCAGCTTTGCTGGCTGGCAACCTCTGGGAGCTGAAATCCATACGTCTTAGAATCACCGAGCTTGAGAAACAGGGTCATAAAACAAAGCCAAACAAAAGCAATCCAGAAAGAAGATAAAACATCTGGATAACAGTGTCCTAATTAACAGAACACCAATAGGGCCCCAAAAGGCCTGGAGATGTTTTTAAGGACCAGCTGTAGGTTGAGAGTCACATGGATTTTGGAGGATGGGGGAGCCATGGCTGTGCAGTGGTTAGAAGGCAGCATTGCAGGCTAACTCTGCCCACAGTCCGGAGTTCAATCCTGACCGGCTCAAGGTTAATTCAGTCTTCCATCCTTCTGAGATCAGTCAAATGAGGACCCAGATTGTTGGTCTCAAGATGCTGACATTGTAAACCACTCAGAAGGGGTTGTAAAGCACTGTGGAGCAGTGTATTACTACTGCTAGTGCTACTGCTATCAATCCAGAGATCAAATCCTACAGCAGGACTTAGTTTCTATGAAACCAGCACACATGTGTTACTGTGCTGAAATTGGGGAGGGGCAATGTCTTTACATCAACATTGAGTTCTTCCTTTTCTAGCAACAATGACAGGGCTATTTCCTTGTTAAAAATAAAACAGGAGAGCTTCATCAGAGGCTGAGTGGTCCAAGAAGTCCACCTTGGGCAGCCATCTTCCCTAATGGGAAGATGTTGAGGAGGGATCTACCGTGGAGGAAGCTCTGAGGCTTATCAGACTTCCATCTGGCTTTTCCTCCTGGCTACCCCAAGAAGACCATGTAAGGAATGTCCGTACCTGATGAGGGTGTCATGGAAGCTGCCACCAAGCCGCTCACGTTGAAGGCAGCCATCTGCTGCATCTGTGCTGCCGCGATGGCTGCCATGGGGTTGAGGCAACTTCCTTGTGCAGCAGCCATGAGCGCTGCCTGCTGCTGCATTATCTTAAGGAAAGAAGACACACAGGGGGAGAGAAGGAGGGAAGGAGAAGAGCCAGGGAGAGAAAGTGGAGGACAGGAGAAAAGGAAGAGGGGAAGAAGGACAACGTTAGTATGGATTTCACTGATGAAGATTGGTCTTCTTTTTCTAGTCAGGAACAACTTCTAAGGAAATGGAGGCTGGCCTGTTGGCCTTCTTAAGTTCTAGTCCTATGAAGACTAACTTCGTAGGAACATCAAAAGGATGCCAACAACCTTGACACAGCCTCTCTCTTCAACGTCTATAGAGATTCTCAATCACCCAGGTCATGGTTGTCCCAAAAGGCTAGGTTGACCCTTAGTTTTCTTCCTTGAAGATGTGTCACTTCTCACCCAACAAACCTTTTCCAGTTCTGAAGCAACTGAAGAAGCTTCTTGGATGGGAAGTGAATTGTCTTCCAAGGAAAAATCTAAGGAAGTCTAGTCGCCTTTAGAAAAACACCTGTGAGATGACTTCTTTCATCAACCCTCACAGTGAGCCATGTAAGAAAGTCCATCCTAACCAGCGAATGGTGCTAAGGCCAGGCTGGAGAACCAGACTTGCTTCAGATATTCCAGAAAGTCTGGCATCTCTGTGTTCTAGCTGTGCTGTCTAGGGCTGATGGGAATTGGAGTGGAGAAGGTCACCTCATCTTCCCATCTTGTGGTCTAATTCCTTCTAAAACCATCACAGCTAAGGTGAGATTTGAACCAACTTTTCCGGCCTTTTTGTGATTCAAAGCATAGATGGTTGTTCTGTCTCCAGCAGAAGACCATTGGTGTTTGTCTCCTTCCAGTTAGCAACGCAGCAGCTTGCATTGCCCAGGGGAGGGCAGTGCTCATCACTGTCCTTCCCAGCAAGGATGTGTGGGAACTCTGATGATACCAAAAAAGTCTCCTTCCAGCTGAGCTGATGTGTTTGGGGGAATCTCCCATACATCAACTCTCCAGATCTGTTCTGCTTAACTTTTTGAGACTTAGCCCAAATCATCTAGCTCCAACAGTCCCTCCCGTCAGGTCAAGGAGAAAGAATGGAGAACCAGAAAGTCTTGGTTCATTCCTCACCCAACTAGCATCTTCTGGCTTGTCCAAATGTTCCTGCTTCACCTTTAGGGGAAATAATGGTGCCCTACAGTCAGGGTGGCCAGCATCTCCTACCGCTTGTGTGTATGCTCCATAGGCTCCAAACTGGATCGTCATGGGATTAAAGATGCCCAGCTGTCCTGCCATCTGATGCATCCGCCGCAGAGTACGTTCCTTGTCTGTGTCGGCAAACTTCACAACTAAGCTGGAGGATGCACCCTAGCGGAGGGAGAAAAGAAGCAGAGGCAGAAACAGAGAGAGTGGGGCAGATTGTATCCATCACTGGTGCGTCGGTTCAAGCTGAGGAGTCCTGCAAATGAATCTTATGGGAAGTTGCAACACAGAGGGAACAAGGCTGAAGATTAGGGTGGCCCGCTAAGTGTCTATGAAGATTCTGAGTCCTCTGGGTCATGGTTGTTGCAAAGATGCTTTTCCAGAAGGCAACTGGACTTTCTTTGTTTTTCTTTGAAGACATTTCACTTCTCATCCAGGAAGTTTCTTTAGCTCTGACTGGATGGTGGGGAATGGAAGGATTTATATCTCTTGGAGACAGCTGGTCATTTGCGTTCTGTCAGAGAGTCGTTGAGGCCATTTGGAGGTTTGTCTGTGTCTTCCAGGTCACTTGAGTGTGTACTGGGTGTGCTGAAAGCAGTTTCAAGAAGGCTCCACACCCATTTGCACTACTCAGGTGACCTGGAAGACACAGACAAACCTCCAAGTGGCCTCAACGGCTCTCGGAAAGAATGCAAATGACCAGCTGTCTCCAAGAGATGTAAATCCTTCCATTCCCCACCATCCAGTCAGAGCTGAAGAAGCTTCCTGGATGAGAAGCAAAACGTCTTCAAAGAAAAAGAAAAAAAGTCCAGTTGCCTCCTGAAAAAGCCCCTGTGGGACATCAGGGCACCCCCTTTATTTGGGAACTTCCCTTCCTTTGGTATCTGCTAGAGGTAGTTCTTGACTTAAAACCACTCACTTAGCAACTATTCAAAATCACAATGGCACTGAAAAAAGTGACTTATTACTGGTCCTTGCCCTTAAAACTGTCACAACATCCTTCACGGTCATGTGATCACAATTCGGCCTCTTGATAACCCAGATGTGTTTACGACAGTTGCAATGTCCCATTTGTGGCCTTCCTAGCCAACGTCCAATAAGCAACGGGGGAAGCCACCCCATGTGTCACTTAACAACTGATGTGGTTTGCTTAACAACTGTGGGGGAAAGGGTTATAAAATCGGGTGCGACTCTCGTAAGAACCATTGCTTAGCAACGGAAATCCTGCAAATATGTGAAAGCATCCCAGACAATGACAATGCAAAAAATAAAAAATTAAGATACAAATATTAATGAAACCTGCAGCTTTTCTTTTAGGTATGATAGACAAGTCAATTGAAAAACAATTTGGGGTGCTATTCCTTCATGGGGTGATGGCCGCTAGGATTGTACGTGCCAAACACTGGGAAGAAAAAGAGATGTCGACTGTTGAAGAAGGGATTTTGAAATTGATGGAATGAGCAGAGATGGTGAAATAAGCTGCCTTGATTAGAGGTAAGGGACTAGACAGCTTTACAAGAGACCGGAAACCATTTGTGGACTTTCTATGTGCTAAATATAATAAAAGATGGTTAACAGAGGGATTTGAAGATTAGTGTAATGTTTAGCTCAACCTGTTGAGTCTTTTTTCTTCTTTTTTTTTCTATCTGTCTGTCCATATCTATCTATCTATCTATCTATCTATCTATCTATCTATCTATCTAT
>JAKJMR010000066.1:866550-887514 GCA_024449315.1 Daboia siamensis
GAAGGAAGGAAGGAAGGAAGGAAGGAAGGAAGGAAGGAAGGAAGGAAGGAAGGAAGGAAGGAAGTAGGTAGGTAGGTAGGTAGAGGGGAAGGAAGGAAATATACCGTTAATTTCCTTTACATGAACTGAATGGGATTTTGACTTGCAATAAGAGCCAGATGCCTGGCAAACCTTTCATATGCTTAATTTAATATGTGGGGCCATTATTAAATAGGTGGAAAGCGATCGTATTAAGATAATATAATTGTAATTCTGTATAACTTTAATTCAATGCAGATGAATTCAAATGGATTCTAGGCTTTGGTTCGGCTCTTCTTGCTTTTGGGATTGTGGCTCCTCCTGCACAGATAGTTCTCAACCGACATTTGTTTAGCGATCGTTCAAAGTTTACGACAACGCTGGAAAAAGTGTCTTACAAGCAGTCTTCACACTTACGACCGTCTTAGCATCCCCACGGTCATCTGATCAAAATCCGGGTGCTTGGTAACTGGCATGTGTTTGTGACAGTTGCAGCATGCCAGGGTGGTGTGGATTGCCATTTATGACATTTGCAGCTGCTTCCGGCAAGCATAGTTAATGGGGGAAGCCGGATTTACTTAACAACCGCATTATTCGCTTAATGATCCATTACCAGGGGTAGGGAACCTTGTCTCTTTTATGACTCGTGGAATTCAACTCCCAGAATTCCTGAGCCAGCCATGCTGAAGGGAAAGGGAGAGGTTTCCAAACTGAGCCACGCTGGCTCAGGAATTCTGGGAGTTGATGTCCACGAATCATAAAAGAGCCAAGGTTCCCTACCCCCGCATTAGGCAGATGAAAAGTTTGCCCGGTATCTGGTCTTATTGCATATCAAAATGCCATTTTGGATCTGGAAAAGGTGATAAAATCGGACAGGAGGACTTGTTTTTCCAACTGCCTTGCTAAACTATAGAAATTCTGGTCTCAACAGTGATCGTAAGTCAAGAATTATCTGTATGACAGAGTGGCTAACGGTGCCTTGCACCTTTCCCTTTTGTATGCATAAAATCATACAAGAACGGTTGCAGGGTTTGGGCTTGGCTAGTCTAGAGAAAAGGATGAGGGGTGACATGATAGCCATGTTCCAATATTTGAGGGGCTGCCACAAAGGGGTGTGTGTGTGTCAACCTATTCTCCAAAGCACAGGACAAGAAGCAACGGATGGAAACTAATCAAGGAGAGAAGCAACCTAGAACTAAGGAGAAACTTCCTGACACTGAGAACAATTAATCAGTGGAACAACCTGCCTCCAGAAGTTGTGGGTGCTTCATCACAGGAGGTTTTTAAGAAGAGATTGGACAGCTATTTGCCTGAAATGGTACAGGGTTTCCTGCCTGAGCAGGGGGTTGGACTAGAAGACCTCCAAGGTCCCTTACAGCTCCATTCTGATTCTGATTCCTCCCTCTGGATGTAGGTTTTGGCCCACACTTACCGGCATGGTCTGACTCCCGTGGAGAGTGCTAATGGCAGCTTGAGCTTCTGCGTGGCTTCCGTATTTGACAAAGGCACATCCTAGATGGAGGGAAAAAGTTCGATTCCGTTCAATGCAGTTCAGGTTTGAATCCAGTTTGAAAGAAAGCCTAAAGAACCACCATTATTATTATTATTAGTTTTTGCATCCTTAGCAACGTTAACTTTCTTATAACGATTGGAGCAGGAGAAGAGGGCTTCGTTGATAACTGTTTTTAGTAACAAGCAGCACCTTTGATCGATGTTTTTAGTTCCTTGGAAGTAACAAAGCAAGAATGAGGATTCCCATAGTAAGATTCTGATAAGAACCAGTTCAGACTAGCCAGAGACAAGAACTCACCTGATGTGGTTATCACTTGAAAACTACTTGTAAGCTGGAAACTCATTATCAAGTGACAAAGACACCTCCTGAATATGCAACTGGGCATTAACAAGATGATGCTAAGACTATTATGGGATGCTATGAACTGTTACATGGTACAAGGTTGGATATCCTCGGTCTACACAATCCACTACAGCAAAGAACTTGTGAACTTCAACTCCCAGAATTCTCCAGACAACATTGATGGCTGGTAAATTGGGAGAGTTGAAGTCCACAGGTGTTAAAGTTGTCGAGGTTGGACACCCCTGGTGCAGATCTTGGCCATTCAGTGATCCAGTGTATCATGCAAACCCAGAAATGGGCTCAAATCCATAAATGGATTAAAGCTGGATGCAGGATGGATACATCTTTAGACATCCCATCGATATCCATCGACCTTCTAGACTGATTCTCCTTGCCTGGTGCCTGCCGTGTAGACTCCCCGTTGATGTACGTATGGATTCTAATCTCTTACCTTCTTTCCATTTTAGACCTACCCTCTCATTTCATCTGCCCCTCACCTTTACTGGCTCCATCGGGGCCTCGGAGGATGGTGCATTCTTCAATCTGTCCAAAGGGTTCAAAGAGTCGCCGGACGTCGTCCTCACTTTGTTGTTTCCCCAACATGCCTACAAAGAGCTTCCTGTCTTCTAAAAACAAGCCACCTCTCATTAGTCAGAGTCACAGAAAAATGCAATGATCAGAGTCCCTGAGTAAGGAGAAATTTTCTGAGCGCAAGAACAATTAATCAGTGGAACAGTTTGCCTCCTGGAGTTGTGGGCGTCAAGAAGAGATCGGACAACTATTTGACCCTATTGGTATAAGCTCTTCTGCCTTGAGCAGGTGGTTGGACTAGAAGACATCTGAGGTACCTCCTGACTCGTGGATTTCAACTCCCAGAATTCCTGAGCCAGCGTGGCTCAGCTTGGAAACCTCTCCCTTTCCCCTCAGCAGTGGCTGGCTGAGGAATTCTGGGAGTTGAAGTCCACGAGTCATCAAAGAGCCAAGGTTGCCTACCCCTGCCTTAGGATTCTAGGTTCTATGTAAAAGAGCAACAGGTAGAGCACTGAGGTCACATTTGGAATTGTGTCAGATAGCACGATGGAGCAATGATAAATAGGACAGAGACACACGGGCAGATCTGAAGGTTACGGGAAGCCTGTCTCCATACGTGTGTGTGCGCGGCAGAGACTATTAAATAAAGTAACAAGCTCCTATGTGGTTATGATTGACTTCCTCAATAACCTACCCTTTCTGGCTTTCTCAAGGGTCATAAATAACCAAAACCTCATTGGAGCTGCTGTAAATAATGACCCGTTCATGATTATTGCCAGCATCTGTCTCTCCTCCCGCTCCCACCAGCCTTAAGCTTTAATGGCATTTGACACAAGAGATAAGGTGGCTTTCTCGCAGCCAGGGAAATAAATAAATAACAGCCCAGCCCGGCGGATGCTTTGTCCGTGGAGAGGCTGAGAAAATTAGTTAAGGGATCAGGTTTCATCCATCCTCTCCTTAAATATAAAGCCGCTCTCTTCCAAACCAGAGTGAGCCACAGTAACAACCATTGCCTCTTCTTGGAGTGTGGGCTAGCATCAAATTCCTTGACCCGCTTTCTTTGCAGGAATTTGTGGGAGGAGAGGTCAAAAACCTAAAACAGGGTCTGCAACCCCCTGCTTTTAATGCCCGGTCCATGCAAAAAAAAAAAAAAAAAAGGGGACTGCAATTGCACACTTTCAAATTTTTTACACCCATACGCACCATCCCGAGTTGTCCTGCTTTCTTGGGGAGGCTGGGCCAACTTGCTTGGTTACTCTGAACTTTAGTTTGTTTCTACGCGGCTTAATGAATTGTGCAAATGCAGTCCAATTGCTTGAGGTTGCATGCCTGAAGCTTGGAAAACAGGGTCATTTAAACAACAACTAAATGTATCACGTGGGCTCATATAAAACACGCGGCCTTCAAAAAGAGTGATACACGTGTCGTGGGGTATCACGTAAGTGCTGCCTGTGTAGACTTGTGCCTTGATGCCTGATGTCAAATGCTACAACTACTGCTCACCGTCCAGAGTCACTTCTCATGAAATGGGCCGCTATTGCCAAGTGCAGAAAATCAGGAAATCCAGGCAGTTCCAAAGAGTATAAGGGCTTATTGCAAGCTTAAGCTCTCCACAAGAATCTGAAATACTAACAGTCAAAGCAAGTTGGCACCAAATAAGAGTCCATGTAATTCAAGGTGGGCTGGATTTAGATCTCTTGTGAGCATGAAGGGATTCCAGACTTATGACGCATTTGACCCTTCCCTCCCTCAAACACAGCCTGGTCATGTCCTCAAGCTATATAGATTTGTTGAATGGATGAATAAAGAAAATACAAAGTGCTTACTTGCATCAGGCATCAAGACACAAATGCATGAAGGCAGTGTGGTGGGATTCAAATACCTGAACAACTGGTTCTCTTATTGGATGCAGGCCTGGGCCTCCGAGGCCTAGAACGGACTTCCGGAAGTGGCATCCATGTACTTCTGGTGGGTCGTTCTATGCCTGGGAGGCCTCCTCCAGACCTCCAAGGCCTAGACTGCACTTCCAGAAGCAGTGTGCATTCAGCTGGTTCTCCGAACACAGCAAAAGTTAGCTACTGGTTCTGCCAAACTGGTGCGAACTGGCTGAATCCCACCACTGCATGAAGGCAACGTTTGCATGACAATGTCATCATCCGTGTATTAACAGCATTGGGGCTTTGGGAAGTGCTTAAATGTGGCCTGGCAAATTTTAATCTGCCCCTCCTTGTCCCCAACCCTGTGAAATATCACGCAGAGGCCTAGATCAGAAACTAGAAAGAATGCAAGTTGTGTGAATGGACATGCAACCTATAGTCTCTTCTCAGCATAGAGATGGTTACTACCAGGAGATGATCTGTTCAGTCAGCTACTCTGGGACTCTCTGCTCACAGCAGCTTCACGACCACGCTGCTGTTCTTTTTTAGGAAGCTCTATTTTTAAAACACACGAGTTGGCCAGTGCCTCAGTCAAGCTACTTTGAAATGGACAGTAATCCTTTGAGCAGCTCTTCAAACAGATCTCAGTCTATTGTTACACTGAATGTATCCCACGCTCCCCCCCCATTTCATATGTCCCTTTCTTAATCTGTGCAGGCTTTCTCTTTTTCAACACGAATAACTGTTGATTCCTGAGTGGACAAAGCCAACTCAAGAAGATTCTATCAGCTGCAAGGGGAAGCTTTTGAGCTGCCAGCTCTAGGGTTTTATTTCGATGGATGGAGTGGTTTGACTTCTTTCCTGCCTTTCTTACTTATATTGTTGTACTGAATTTATATATTGCATTTAGAAACTAAGGAACCACATTTCTTCCAAGCAGAGTTCATCATTATTCTCATTTTAGTTTCATGCCTATAACTCTGCATGAAAAGCCAGGCTCAAAAGTTAGAATTATACTACTGGAATGGACCCTGGAGGTCTTTTAGTCCAACTCCTTGTTCAAGGCAGGAGACCTTATAGTATCCTGGTTAAATGGTGGTCCACTGTATTTTGGAAAACCTCCAGGGATGGAGCACTCATTGCTCCATTGCTTCATAGAACTTATTGTCAGGAAATTCCTCCTTGTCTTCAGGTTGTTTCCATCTATTACTCCTTGTCCTGCCCTCAGGTGCTTTGAAGAATAAGTCAATCCCCTCTTCCCTGTGATAGTCCCTCAAGTACTGGAAGACAGTTATCATGTCCCCCCAAAACTGATTCCAAACGACTGGTTCAAAATCTTCAACTAATCTGAATGAGGATTTCATCCAAAATTTCTCTTCTTAGTCTAATGGTATCATCACTGCACCACACTGGCTAAAATTCTTATGGGCCCCTTCAGAAACACACACACACACACACACACACACACACACACACACACACACACAAATTCTCCTTGAAAATCTTTCCAGAAGGCAAGGATTTGGACTACTGCACTTCTGGAGCCTTCATTGAGGTTCCTCAGTTCTGCATCCACCCTTTGATCTTATCACACCTGCAGAACTAGTTATTCCAGACTGCCCTTGGGACTAGCTAGCTATTACTCCATGAGTTTGACGCTCATGAAACATCTTCCTGATATTTCTCCAGAAAAACCCCCTGCAGGATGGCTCATGTCCAAACATTGGCAACCATGGACTGAAAGATGGAGCGGGTTGTCTCCTTAGAAAGGATTTTTTTTTTCCCCCTCCTTCTCCAAAGAACCTAGCCAAAACTACTATCTTGTTCTAGCCATTGATTTTTAATCCCTCACCAATTACATTCTGTAAGTGGGTAATTTATTTCCTTGTTCCCTCTGGGACACCTGGAGCTTTTGCTGGCACTAGCTGAGTTGTGTTTAATAACTACATCTCTTTTGGAATAGATTATTTACCCTGCATCAGGAACTAGGAATAAAAGACCAATCCTTACGTAGATTCGACTGTAGGCAGAACCCTGGGGAATAAGGTGCAGTGACCGAGGAGGAAAGGAGGGAGAAATTTCAGATGAGAAGTCCACCAAGATACACCTTGGATACAAGCCATGCAAGTAGCAAGAATAGCCGAGAATCTGTGGCTCTCCACTTGTTGATCAAAACGATAACTCCCAGGAGTTCCAACCAGCTCGGCTGCAATTGAACAATGCCCGGAATTGTATTTAGAAAGATCTAGAGCAGGGGTGTCCAAAGTTGGCAACTTTTAAGACTTGTGGACTTCAGCTCTCAAGAGTGGCTGGCTGAGGAATTCTGGGAGTTGAAATCCACAAGTCTTCAAGTGGCCAGCGTCGGACACCCCTGATCTACAGGCCAAGAAATTCCTCATATCTGCAGTCAAAGTCTAGAGAACAGAGCTAAGAGATGATTTTCTGCAGAAAGAGGTTGAACCTCAGTCCAAAAGAGGAGATGGTTGCAAATAGACCTTGGATGTGTAATTGGGAGGTCTTCTACTTTGAGATTTGGTAATCCCCCTCCTCATGATGAAGCAAACAGGGAGATGTTTGGAAGAGTGGACAGGCTGTACTAACTCACCTCCAACCAGCTGTCCCAAATCTTAAATAGCCACCCATGTACTACGCCAATGCAACACAACATCCTAGTTGTAATGTAGTCTGTGAAGGCCAGCGCCAGCTAAAGAACTGGCAGCTGAGATTTCACATTGTGTGAAGGCCAGCGCCAGCTAAAGAACTGGCAGCTGAGATTTCACATCGTTGTGTGTATATAACGCTACCGCTAATAATATCATCAAACAACATCTGTCTCTCCCAGGTCCTCAGGAAGGACTCGAGAGGTGGATAAAAATGCCAAATCCGATTTCAACATCTGGCTGCACGTGTGACCACCTATCACCGTCATAATATCAACGATAATCCTTCAACAGGTCCATGCAGAATCAGGGCAAATTTGCATTTCCTTTTGCTAACACTGATTGCTTTGTTCTAATTGAAAATGGAAATGAACTTACCCAGCGTTTGGAAGGCTGTTATTTTTGGCAAGGAGGAAAGAATTGTTTCCTCAAATCGAGCGTAAGGTAGTGGCATTTATTTAAGTAGACAGCTTAGGGGAGGCATTAATAATTCACCCTCCTCATGATTTGCGATGTTGAGAATTTCCTATCGGCTCTCCAAGACCTGAAGCTTCTGGCAAAACTTCAATCCGGCTGTAAATACTGCTACGGTATTTGGGATTCCAATTTGTTTGTTTTTTTAAATTCAAGCACATTCCCCTAGAGGGCGCCAGTCAGCCACGAACAGCAATTCCAAAGGCTTAAGAGGGTGGGTGTCACTGTGCGCTAAGCCTAGATGTTACGCCCAAAGTATCCTGGCTAAATTACAGCAAACCAAGATGGGATTTGGTTCAGGTGTGCCCAGGATGCCTAGTTGTTTTTACCATCAATTCTCCATTCTCATGCAAGTCTCTATTGGAATATAATGTGGACCTGCAAATATTTCTAGATATTGACCAAAATAAATAAATAAATGCAACCACCAAAGGTTCTTAGGTAAACGGTAAATGTCTCACCCTCTTGGATCGGAGGCTAATGGGTAGCTTTGGTGGTGAAATCTTTAAAGCTGCGCTTCCAGAAATGGGTGGGGTCAGGAAAAAAAAAAAAGCTAACTATCATTTAAATGTGATTAAAATTCAGTGATTCTGCGTACCCGGTGAGTGGACAGAGGTCTTAAGAGTTCAGCTTTTAGGTCCTTAAATGCCTGGAAAGTTGAAAGATCAAATTGTCTGTGCCGCAACAAGAGCTATCGGTCAGTTCTTTCTTACCTCCATTTTTGCTTTTTGTTACAATTGCATCCAAAATGGGGAGAGGAGGCAGCAGACACTGCTCAGGGCTCAACCTGATGGGTTTCAGCAGCACCACTGCGCCTGCCGCTCCAAAACTAGGGTTTTTTTTTTTTCTTCCCCTACATAGGTTGGCTTAATTGCTGAAATGCTCACTGCTGTGGAAAACCGCAAACTGTGTATCTTGCCCTTAAGGTCAACGGCCAAGTATCAAAAGTGCCAATTTAAATGTAGCCAGTGGAGAGATTGCTATTACAATGGTCTGAACAGAAGCAGCCCAAGCGCCACAAACTCTTGTGTTACAAGGGAGAAGAAATTGTCCGATGCCATACCTGGGGCTTTCAAAGGATCGCAAGGTTTGCAACTAACCTAGGACTCTGCATCTCTATGAGCTAAGCTGTCTCCTCCGCTTGGACCAACCTTACTCAAACTGCGACGATCGGCAAATTGCAAAGATTTGCAACGTTCCTGTTTTACCCAGAATCCCGCAATCTGAGCCTTGAAGGGTCTGCTAAAGTCGTCAACTCTACTTTCCTACAAGAACTGGTGCCCAAATACAAGCATTCCCTCAAAATAGTCCTCAGGTCCTTCTTCAACACAAACAGCTAAAGGGATCTTTGGCATCCTATACCAGGGATAGCCTAAATGGACTTCAGAAGATGGTAGAGGACAGGAAGGCCTGGAGGAACGTTGTCCATGGGGTCGTGATGGGTCGGACATGACTTTGCAACTAACAACAACAACAACAGCCAGGGGTAGGCAACCTTGGCTCTTTTTATGGCTTGTGGACTTCAACTCCCAGAATTCCTGAGCCAGCCACGCTGAGGGGAAAGGGAGAGGTTTCCAAGCTGAGCCACGCTGGCTCAGGAATTCTGGGAGTTGAAGTCCACGAGTCATCAAAGAGCCAAGGTTGCCTAACCCTGTATACCATTTGAGACAACCACTTGTCTGAAATGTAGAGATTCCTGCCTGAGCAGGGGGTTGGACTAGAAGACCCCCAAGGTCTCTTCCAACTCTGTAATTCTATTCTTATTCTATTCTCCACCATTTCCCTGTGGGATTGGGCCCAGAGTTGGGTGACCTTCACTACTAGTAGGCTCCTTCTGAAGTTCTAATAGATTTTGCCTTCTGGGAAAGGAAGGGCACCATTCCAAGACCTGCCAATTAATTCCAATTCTGTTTTGTTTTTGGAAGGGAAAAGCAGCTACTTAAAGACAGGATGACTACTGTGGCACAGAATGCAGAACCAAGATATTAATTTGATTCAAGGGCCTCGGACATGATAATATGAAGAGAATATAGTTCCTCTTGGTCTGCCTCAACATTGTAATGGAATTGAAACCTTGAGAGAAACGGGGAAGAGAAGTTGCCTAGGGCAGGGGTCCCCAATACCCGGTCTGTGGACCAGCATGCCAGCAACTGGTCCAGGCAAACAAGTGAAGCCCCATCCGTGGGATGCAGGCAATACACACACCCTCCAGTACATGGAAAAAGCTCTCTCCATGGAACCGGTCCCTGGTGCTCAAAAGGTTGGGGACCTCTGGCCTAGGGAATGATCAAAGAAGAGAAGGAAGAGCCCACCCTTGTTTAGCAGTCAGAGAAAGAAAATTAGGGTTTGTCCTAATTAGTCGGATGGCTAAAAGTGCTGGCAGAGAAGTTCATACCTTCAAACGTGTAAGATTCTGATGTATCTCGTAGCCTAAAGCAGATATAGCTCACCTAATGGGGTTTCTTGCCTGAGAAAGATGATGTCAGGCCCAACCCAAGAATGACATAGAACAATCCAGCCCAAGTCTAGTTCTTTATTTGCTCACACCAGGAAGACAGAATCTTGCCAGGCCAAACCTATATAACTCGAACCCTAACGGATATACCCTGGGAGATTCTAAGAAGTGGCTACCCCAACTCTCTTTGTCTGTCTCATATCCAGCTCTGGGCTGGGCTCTTGTCTTGTCCCCCCTTTTTGTAATGTGCTCCCTTCGTTCTTGGGACACTACCATTTCACTGTGGTCCATCACACTGTTCTCCCCCTCCATAGGGACCATCCCTCACCCATGAGCTCTAAACCACACCGAGAGCAGATCAACCACATCATCCTCAAAGATGACTTAAACCAACCTGGCTGCCTGCACCACCCATTGGAGAAATCGGCTGAGCCTACAAAGAATGTTTATTTTTTAAAAAATGAAGCCACCTACCTCCCCGGCCTTCGCTATCTGCTGGTTTCACTTGGATTGGACGATTCATCTGCCAAAGGAAACACAGAAAGGATTGGTGAGGTTCTAGGCTTGTCTAGAGTCGTTCCATGTTCTAATACGAACCCATCTTTCTGAACTGGGGTGTGTGTGCGTGTCCAGATTTAGATACTATCCACAGCCCTCTATGTGTATGCGTCCGTAATAGATGCTGGAAATTCAGCCTTGTGGCTCATTTTTCCGACAGCACCTTTGTTGAAATGGACTGAGCACCACGATGGAAAAGAAGAAAGAAAGAAAGAAAGAATTTAGTTTTGTTTGGTAGTTCCATGCTAGGACCCATAGTGAGCAAGTAATGTCACCACAAAACAGACAAGATAGGTTTTGGATCACTTGGCAAAGATCAACCCTAAAATAAATCAGACTGCCATAATGAAAGAAGAAAGGTTCTGAGTTCCAGAAAAGGACCAGTGGAAAAAAAGCCTTAGAAAGGAAGATTGCGTGCTACATTTTGGGAGGGTAACTCCTAAGAACCTTTGCAACAATCTCAATTGATCCTTTTTCCTCTATATCCTGCATTGAGGAATTGGCTTCCACGCACTTCAGTCTACACAAGCAGTTATTCTAGATCTGTACAATTTTAGCTTTTCTATCAAGCTTTACCTCTATGCAACATAATTTTGGAATGGGTGGCCCCCCGACCTTAATTTTCTCAATGGAAAGTTACTGTTTGCTAGTCGCCTCACAACTAGTATTGTCTCAACAATTGCCTAACTTATTCTCCCCATTGTGAAGTTTTAGACCAGCGTTTCATAACCTTGGCAACTCTAAGAGGTGAAGACTTCAACTCCCAGAATTCCCTAGCCAGCAAGTTGGTTGGGGAACTCTGGGAGTTGAAAGCCACCCATTTTAGAGTAACTAATGCTGAGAAACATGGCTTTGGACTGATCGAGCATCATCATCCTAGATTCAAGAGGAAGCTGCTTGCAAGATTGGGAAAGCTTGGAGTTTAGCCAACACAAGACAGGAATACTCTGAAACAAAATTAGTATGGACAGAAAACAGCCCCAGCCTGTTGACTGTGGTGACGTTCCCACACCATAATAATATGTGCTCTGTTTGTTTTTAGCTTTACCTGCCCTATGAACTCAGCCACGGTGGTTTATGAACTGAGCTTCATGGCTTAGGGTGTGATGGGAACCCAAGCATTCAATAAACAACGGTTGAGCAGACTGAGGCTTATTGTAATGACTGAAGCCCGTCTGGAGGTTGTGTGAAAATGCAACCTAGTCCCAGGGCGGGTGGATGGGTGAGTGAAAAAATGGAAAAGGCTTCCTGAAAGATGCTGGTCTAAAGAGCTGGCCAAAATGTTGAACTAGAAACCATCCGCATATCAACACTTCATGCAAGCATGACTGCTTCTATCTAAGCCACTTCCTAAGGAGGCAGGATTGGAGCGAGCTAAAAAGATAAATGCTACATTTATAGCCTGGAACATCAAGCTAAGAGAGTAACATGAACTGAATACAGAAGCCTCCAGGGTACCACAGTGTTGTTTGCAAAGCCGCCTCTGTTGCCGCGGTGAAGGATGCTTTTCCCAGCATCCCTCAACCGGCTGTGTGCAGTTCCTCTCTTGCCTGTCTCCACCACCTGACCACTCTCCTCCTGCCAATCAGACTGGCTAATTGATTTGTGTATTAAGAAACATTGTTGATGGCATTTGATGGCTATTAAAGTCAATTAAAGCTCCTTCGCTTGATTGGGGCGACAGATGAATGGATACTGATGCCTCCAGTCCTGCACTCAGCATTTGCGGACAAACAGACAGCCATACATCTACATACATCCCCCACACCACACCTGACCATCTCAAAGAAACCCACATACATACACCCAGCATGGCTGGAACATGCGGTGACTCTTGCTGGAAGCAATTTTTTGGACCTTGGTCTCAGGAACTAGTCAAGAACTAGCTTAGTAGCCTCAGAAGACTAGACAGCACAGAACATGTACACCACCTTTCAACAGCCTGACATTCTGTGGATCAGTGTTTCTCAACCTTGGTAGCTTGAAGATGTGAGGACTTTGACTCCCAGAATTCCCCAGTCAGCATATGATGGACTTCGACTCCCAGAATGAACTTCAACTTTCCAAATGGACTTCAACTCTCCAAATTATGTGGGCTTCAGCTCCCAAAATTATATGGACTTTGGCTCCCATGCTTGCATCTTCAAGCTGCCAAGCTTGAGAAACACTGGTGTAGAGAAAAAAAGATGACTTCAGTAGAACCACGCAGGAACTATTGTCTAGGTAAAAGGGGTTGAAACATTGTTTAAGCCCAGAAGGTCCAGATAACATTCAGATGTGAGTCAGGCAGATGCTTTCCTGAGCGTAAGAGGTCCAGCATAATCAGACTTTGCAAAATTCTGTTTTCATAGCCCACCTCTATGAAAGTAGCTTTAGCCTTGCTATGGTGTTGATTTCCGAATTCAGTCTACTTAGTCGGGCTGACGGTGTTTGGAATCAGACCATCCAATAAAAAAATACTCTCCTGAGAACATGGAAGCAACCAATATCTAGTAACCAGGACACGCTGAAAATTGAAGTCGCTTTCTATACTTATTTAATATTTATAGATTTTGCACATTCCTAACTTACTCCCTGGCATTTCACACAACCAGCTCCACCCCTTTTGCCTGAGGCTAACAGACCAGCTGGTGAAGGAACAACAGTGACAAGTTAAGTTGCAAACTTCTAAGCTATTCTTTGGCACCACAAGTTTCTGATGTATCTTGGCAAGAGAAGCTACGATTTGGCAGACTAGCTTACATCTCTTGGGAAGAGTCAGCTACTCAATAAAGAGTCAATTCCTCTCTTAATGACTGGGATTTGCCAAGCTTAACAAGAAGGACTTTTGTCCAGTGTCAGGAGGCTGGGAAATGTGGTGTGCAGAACAATCAAGAGTTGAAGTGGGTGGTGGAAAGTGATAGGTTGTAGAGTTACAAAATAATACCATTGACATTGGAAGGTGTCTTGGTGTCCTGCTAATCCACCCCCTGCTCAATCCAGATTCCACTTGTAGCATTCAACTACAGTTTCCCTGGCAGATGGTCATCACATTGCTTCATAAGTACCTCTACAAAATTGGCCTCAATTTATTCCCAGCATCTGATCTTCCATAGTGTGGCAAAGTTTCTTCTCTCGGAGACCCTGGCCCTCCACTGGTCGTGACTCTGGCCCTCCACTCATCATGACTCTAGAGTGGAAGGGAATATCCTTCTCCACTATGGCAATGTTTCTGATCATTGAAGACAACCAACAATTCTTCTCTTCATCCCATCAAGTGATAACACAGTTGGAATCCACAAAATTAGTTTATTCATTATAACCTCATTTCCCCCCTCTGGAATGTTTAAATCCTGGGTATATGAGGGGTCCTCTGAGCTTGCTTGTTTTCTTGCAAGAAAACAAGCAAATATTCTCCTTCGTTGTTATGGGTATATTTATGACTTGGTTGAATGCTCTCCCCTTTTTTTTTCATGCCTTGCACATAGCAAACTGATATCAAAGAAAAAAAATCTTGGCGATTTTTTTTTTTTGCCTTGACCAACTAATTTTCCATTGGTAAGGTCTTAATCCCTGATTATCTGGGTGTTGCTTGCTGGAGAGGATGTGTTTTGGTCTTGTTTCCTTCTTAATTCCTAAGATAATAATCAGGGATTAACACCAGACAGAGAAACAAGCAGAAAACAATGCCCTAATCAAGGAACTACCAAGAAGAAAACCACACCCCCACCAACACTGGACGGGCAAGCTGTTGTATATAAACAATGAGTAAACTCCACACTCACTAAGACTGATGGTGTTACCTAGTTCGGTAATGAAACATCTGCATGTAAACAATCAAGTTCAGAGAGGACCCAAAACTGCACAGTTCAGTTCTGTGTATGTGTGTTCTCATCTATAGGAGAACTTAGCAGGTCCTTCAGATAACAACTTGCATCTGGCTCTGCGTCTTGTCCTCTTTGCACCCTGTGAAGTATGAGAGGGAACAGAACAGGTGGCACTTCTGATGATTCATTTCTCCAGAAGGCTACCTGGGGTTCTGGTTTCTCCACAACCTTTCTTCCTAGAAACTATTCTCACACTTTCTTTTTTGTGATCCAAATTAAGAATGACTACAAAGAATCTAAGAAGAGTTGGCCGGACAATACCAAAGAGCTTGTAGGAGATGACAGATCCATTCTGGCCAGCTTGTTCCATTTGTCACTTCAAAGCTTTGGGAGATCCAGAACAGGAGCACAAGGACATTCTCCTGTGGTTTTTCCTGAACTGATCTTCATTTGGAAACCTATCACTATCTCCACTATCTGGGGCTGATCCTGACAAGCAGGAACTATCTGGCCTTCAAAGGACACTTAGCTATAGATGAATACAGGGATCATCATCCTGACCTTCCTTCAGATATCAGACTTCAACTCCCAGAATTCCCTAATGAGCAGAACCATTGCTGAGAGCTCTGGGAATTAAAGCCTACACACCGGATTTCAAGATGTCTATGGAGATTCTCAATCATCTAGTCATGGCTGTCCCAAAAGTGCTTTTCCAAAAAAAAAAGCAACTGGACTTTCTTAGTCTTTTTTTCCCTGGAGGAACTGAAGAAGCTTCCTGGATGAGAAGTGAAACGTTTTCAAGGAGAAAAACCAAGAAAGTCCAGTTGTCTTTTGGAGAAAGCCCCTTTGATCCTTCTTCTCCTTCCTGATCAACATGCATGAAGAGGAACAAGCCGCCCACCCACCCCTGCCAGTCAAGAAAGTTTGCCACGAACTTCTTGTCCGCCAGAGACCAATGACAAATATTTCCCTTCAATTACCCCCGGTTCATAAAGCTAATGCTTGTTCCAGGCGGCGGGCCGTATCTATCATCCCTCAGGCTGCCTCCTCACTACATTAGTTTTATGGGCCTGCGCCCTTGATGGGCACGCTGAATCCTGCCAGCGATAAGACTAACAAATTAGTCAAACTGACACCGAGGGGAATTTTTACGAGACCAGGATCCAGCCTGTCTCTCCACCAGCTCGGCTTTCTTCGTCTAGAGAACCATTCGTGGGGCCAAAGGCAAACCCAAACCCAGTTGCACCAACCTTCCTTCAAAAAGAGCACTCATCCTTTTCATGTGCATGTCCTTCCCCAGGTTGGAGGACGCTGAGTTATTTATTAAACAGGTTTATATGGCTGCCTAGCTCACACAGGGGGTGTCTCCAGGCGGCTTTCCAAATTAAAAAAATAATAATAAAAAAGACCACAGCATATAAATCCCTGATCTCCCTGTCCAAATCCAATGGGCAAGGGCTGTCTAGGAAGCAGAAGATAACAAGGACTTGGTGAAATCTATATTTCCAGCTGGAAGCATCCAAAACATCAGTTTACAAGCAGTGTTTCTCAACCTCAGCATCACGGATGGACTTCAACTCCCAGGGTTCCCCAGCCAGCATGCCTCTAACTGGCTCAGGAATTCTGGGAGTTGAAGTCCCACGAGTCATAAAAAAGCCAAGGCCGCCTACCCCTGCTCTAACTATTCCCAAGTTGCTGAGATTGAGAAATCCTGATCTAGAAGCAGCTGCAAAAGGATCCTAGACAGAAAAGGAAAAACAGAAGAATTGTCACAGGGACACACACACACACACACACACACACACACAGAAAGAGAGAGAGAGAGAGAGATGCTTTCACTTGTCCCATGTTCCAACAACAATAAAATCAATCAATAAAATTAGGAATTTCATGAAGAATGCAGAGCTAAATAGGTTGTTTGGTTTTTGCCAGAACTATGCCAGAATCGTTTAAAATATCCATGGTCTGGAGAATCTGTGTGTGTTTATGTGCTCGATGTTATACTATAAATTTAGGACATCGTTCATTCTATTATGAATCTGTGTTAGTCGTCATTATGGTTGTTAGTGGCATATTTATATTTTTTTTGATGAATTTGTATTTATTGTAATGCAGAATAGGCGTTATTTTATGCCCTAAGCGGCTTAGAGGCCATATGATCGGAGCAGCATCGAAGCATTTGTAGCATAAATAGGCACATACACACAAACACACAAGGGGAGCCACATTCCGTGCCAACATTTGGGCAACTACACTTCTGTTTTCCTCCGTGTCAACTTCTTTCTTTTAAAATAAAAATGAAAAACAAAAGACTTGTTTTTTAGAATAAATAAATAAATAAATCCGTGCACGGAGAATAGCTTACATTAAACAAGGTATTGTCTTTTATAACTTATTACAAATGTTTATTTTATTTTTTTTGGGGGGGGGCGCGATGGCTCAGCGGTTAAAACACAGGAGCTGCCTATGTATTTGAAGCTCTCCAATGCAACCCAGACACACACACACAGAGAGACACACAAGCACTGAGATTTTTCCCCTGGGAGTCTGCCCACCCCTTCTCTGGAATCTTCCCTTGTTCCTTCAAGTGGAGATGGAGCTAATGGTTAATCAGGAGTAATTATTTCTTCCTGTGTTTCTTTCCCCAGTTCTGGCGTTCCCAAGGGATGTTTCCTAAATCCTGTTGACAGAGATTACATGGGCAGCAGGAGAGCGTCCCTGAGGAGACAAGGCAGCCTGCAGTCAGCCCGTTAACAACGCAAGGCGGCACATGAAACCATGGGCAAGTTCCAGCTGCACCGAGTCAGCAGGGGAGCATGGTGGCTGGCCCAGTTACTTCTGCGGCAAAGCTCAATTGTTCCCTTGGATCAATCCGACTGTGCCAGTCATCCCCAGCCTGGCAGCTTTGGGCTGGGGAATTCTGGGAGTTGAAGTCTGCATGTCTTAACACGGCTGAGGTTGAGAAACACTGCTCTAGAGGCCGCGCACCCCAGGGGCTTGGGAAAGGCTGTCCTAGATTCTCCTTTTGGTTGAGCCTCACAGCATATGGAATTGAGGAGGAGGAGGAGGAGGAGGATGGACAGATGAGGATGATTGATGTTATCCATCCAGTCATGTCTGACTCTTGGCGATTCTACGGGCCGGGGGGGGTGTGTGTGTCTCCACATCTTCCAATCATGCGCTACTTAAATATACGGACACTGGTCCTAAACCAGTTCCTTTGGGGGCTCTACCGTCCCTAAGCCCAGCTAGCTTGCCCAGTGAGGATGAGCATGATGGGGTTTGTAACCTATCACAACGGAAAGAGGAGAGAAGACTAGGTTGGATGACCCGTGGGTTCCTTCTCGAACTCAGCTGACTAGCTTTAATCTCGGTGGAGAAGTGACCTTCCTCATGAACAGGATTGCCCGCTGGTCTCTAACAGAATTGGGGGAAGGACTTCTGGAGTAGGCTAAGGAGGAGGGGGAGAGAGAGACTTCTTCATGGGCTTTGCTGCGAACCATAACAAACAACAAAGCAGAAGCAGATATAAAATGGGAACTCTGGGGAAATGCAAAGTGGAGGATCAGAAGGGGGAGATAATTACTTTCCACAAACCCCAAGGGTGATCTGGGATGAGCTGCTGTGATGAGCATATTGTTCTTACTTCACTTCAGGAATTCTGACACCAAACTCTCAATCTGGCCAGTAGATTGAAAACTTGTCCCAAATCTCTCTAATAGCGTTCCTGCTATTGTTTTAACAGTAGTAGCAGGAGTTGTAGAAGCAGTAGTAATCCCAATCATTACTACTATAGGTCTATCAGCATTGACCAAGACGCTTCTGCCCAAGATAAATAACATTGAACTAAAAGAACCTTCCCTTTTTTACAACCCTGTAATCCCCTAATTCAGGGTAGATTTGGGGGTGACTGGATGGAGCTGAGAGTTTACTGGCTGGATGCCCTTCCTGATGCCTACGTGGAGTTCACAACAGGTATTTTTTTTCTTTGCACCCTAGGAGAAAAATATCTGCCGCTACCTAGGATTGAACTCTCAACTTTCCAAGTAGGAAGCAAGGGTCTCCACCACTAGGCCGCCACGCTGCTCTTATAACACAGTGTTATTGTGTTATTAATGACACTGAATTAAATGAAAAAAACCACAACACTGCCACTTGGCATTTAGTTTGTAGCCAGAGACAATCAAGTGGCTGGGTCTCTGAAATTCTCTAGAAGTAGCACCTTTTCCTTGCCAGAAAACCCAGGGTTCCTCTATCTCCCCAAAGTCGTAAAAACAGCCAGAGTGCTTTTGTAACACTTGGAAGACTGATCGGCCCAGCGCCGTAGAAGCTTTCCATGGTTTACTGAAGCCCACTTCCTCAAAAACAAAGCAACCCCTTTTGAGATGGAGGACAAGAAGATTTCCTTGCTTTGTGGAAAGTTTACTTCATCAAGACAAATTGCTCACCAGCAGGACCGTGAGAGGCCTGGTCTGCTTGCGGAGGCATCTTCGGAAATCAATTGGTGTGAACATACTTCTTCAATTCTTGTCTCCCTCCTACGCTTGGCAGCAGAAGGAATAGAGACAAAGAAGGGGGGAAAAAGCCCAAGCAACTATCACTCTGCTTTCTGATAAACCCCCTATGTCGATGCCGCCTTTCTCTCTTCAAGGATGCCATAAGGCTGGCTGGCTAAGGAAGAAAAGAAGCAGCATCTGAAAATGGCGGCCGTAGTTACTTCATCAGCTAAATCTCTCTGAGTATCTCATGCCCATCACATCTGGAATTATAAGTGGTTGAGATGTGTTTGAATATTAGTAGCTTGGGTTGATAGTTGGCTGGTTGGTTTAATCTCTAAGCTTGACAATTTGCTCACAAACATTTCGTCACCATTCGAGGAGACGTCATCAGTGCGCTTTGAGTTGTGTTTGTCTGTCAGAACACTGCCATGTTACTCGGAAACATCCGAACAAATAACATTCATACCAATTTGCATCACACAAAAAGGTATTTAAAGGCCAGTGCTCTGACTGGTGAGCATAATTCAAAGCACACTGATGGCCTTTCCTTGCAGGGTGACGACACGTTTGCAACCAAATTGCCAAGCTCGGGGAATGATAAGGCTCAGAAAAAGGTTCAAACCTTGGCGGCTGCGTTACCTAGTTTTCTCCTATTCAAGTCATCCAATTTTCATTTCGTGTGGTAAAAATGCCTGCCTTAAAAAAAAAATAACAATTTAAAAAAGACACACTGAAATTTCCTCCGATGGGTTTGGTGACATGAGCATCTTTGAATAAATAAGTTAGGATTTCTTTGAGTAGAGAAAGTTATCCCTGACATTCATCACTGGAAACCCTTTATGGTCTTTAAAAGAGGAAATGCTTTTGTGATTTGTGGTTTTGGTGTTTAGGAAGAATAGGTCATCGAAAGAAGAGGCTTCTGATGTAATCTTAGAGACAGAGATTTGATTAGACTAGAATGGCTGAGAAGAAAATCAGATGTCACACACACACACACACACACACAGTCCGTGTTTTCTGCACTTTTCTGTTCATTCTCTTTTTTTCTATCTCTTCTTTATTTTGGTTTTTTTCTACCTTTTCTACATTTTTTCTAAAATATCTGTTAGATGTAAAATCTTTTTAAGGAAGTAACTGCATAAGTTAGAAAGCTTTTTTAAAATTATTATGACCGTACAGATGAACGAATGAGTAGGAGGGGATTTGGCCTTTCACTTAGTACAGCTACACTAGAGTAAGCAGTGCTGTTGCCTCTTGGTGACGGTGCTGCCCTTACGGTAGCATGTAGACATTTTCCGCCCTTCAGAAATCGTGGATGGGAGGGGGCATCTGTTCCGAATTTCTTGCAGTTGCCCCTCTCGCCATGCAGAGCCCTGCGTGAAATTAGATAAATTGCTCTCAAATGAGTGAGCCCAGTGTGAGATATTCTCCAAGGCAGATAAGACGAATCTTTCCTCTCTGTGTGCCTCAAGTCGTGGAAATGCAACAGTCAACATGAGGCAGGATAAGATTTTGAAACAACATGACAACAGTGGAACAGGTGACAATAAATATCACTGTGTTTTGTACACCTCTTTTCTAAACAGATGCACAATGGTGGAGGGGGAGAATCCTAAACAAACCAATTGACCCTTTGGGCTGTCTTTATCTCCTTTCAGAGTCCTCTCTGGGGCTCTCTTTGCCAAAAATCACTAGAAAAACACTATATTGCAGAGGCGTAATTTCCCATTGGTAGCTGGGCAAAAAGCTACAATAGAAGTACATAATGTTTGGATGGGCTTAGCACAGGTTTAAAAAGCTGCTCTGAAGGTTCAAATCCTGATACACACCTCCATTCAACCTTGCTTTCTCACAGTAATATGTTCAGGTCCTGGGCTCATGAATGACCCTAGGGAAGGGAGGGAGGGAGGGAGGGAGGGAGGGAAGAAGGAAGAAGGGAGGGAGGGAGGGAGGGAGGGAAGAAGGAAGAAGGAAGGAAGGGAGGGAGGGAGGGAAGAAGGAAGGGAGGGAGGGAGGGAGGGAGGGAAGAAGGAAGAAGGAAGGGAGGGAGGGAGGGAAGAAGGAAGGAAGGAAGGGAGGGAGGGAGGGAAGGAAGGAAGGAAGGGAGGGAGGGAGGGAGGGAAGGAAGAAGGAAGGAAGGAAGGAAGGAAGGAAGAAAAAGAAAAAAGGGAGAGAGAGGAAAAAGGAAGGAAGGAAGGAAGGAAGGAAGGAAGGAAGGAAGGAAGGAAGGA
>JAKJMR010000066.1:917877-938959 GCA_024449315.1 Daboia siamensis
TCTTTCTTTCTTTCTTTCTTTCTTTCTTTCTTTCTTTCTTTCTTTCTGAGCTGCCCTGTCTCCTGTCTCCTCGTTCCATGTCAGGGGTGCAGCAAAGATCTGCAAAAGGAAGACGGATGGCAGAGGAAGTCGGAGGGGGAAGTAAGGCCATTACATAAACAGAGAGGTTGGGGCAGGGCAAATGCCGGCTTTTCAGCGTCACCCAGCAACAGAGGCATCCAGCAGGACCGCAAAAGACAGCTTCTACCCAGGGCGACTCTCCACTGCATGTGCGCTTGTGTGGAGACAATCACACACATCGAGACAGCCTGTTATGTAACCTCTTTCTTCCAATTTCCAGAGGGATGAGAACCATGGCTACTCCGACCAGGATTGCCATCAAGGGAAGGGTAACCAGGGCCTGACTCGGGAGGAAGAGCCTCAGGATGGGTCACCTTCAGCCCTCAGCTTCATGGGGAAAGCCCTCTGTGTTCAAAGACAGAGAAAGTCTCTTGAAAACCAAAGAGGTAACTGGGGCCAGGAAAGTCCGGCCACAGGAAAAGAGGCAAAATTCTTCCGTTGTCCAAAGTTACACACACAACACCTTGTTTGCCCCCAACCTAAAGCAAGACAAGTAGTTCCTGACTTACAACAGCTTGTTTAGTGACCGTTCAAAGTTACAGCGGCACTGACAAAAAAGTGACTTATGACCGTTTTTCACCGTTGCGACATCCCCAGGATCACGTGATCAAAATTAAAATGCTTGGCCACTGGCATGGACGTATGCCTGTTGCAGTGTCCCAGAGTCACGTGATCCCCTTTTGCAAACGTCTGACAAGCAAAGTCAATGGGGAAGCCAGATTCACTTAACAACTGGGTTACTAATTGAGCAATTCACTTCACAACGGTGACAAGAAAGGTCGCAAAATGGGGCGAAGCTCCCTTGACAAATGTCGCAAGTCGAGGACCAATGGTAATGGCCCACCTTGCCCTGTCTTATAAACGGTGTTAAATATTTTGCATATGTAATCAGCAAATGATTGCAGGAGAGGCAGAATGTAACTGTTGCTCTAATTGCCTCTTTGAACTGTCTAGTCAATTAAAGGCCTTCCCTGCTTTGCAAGAGAGGGAGCAATTGCCGGGTTTGATCTACCTCGAGTGGTTTCTGAACAGGGCTGGATTTGCATTGCTTAAAACTCTTTTATTGGGAAAGCTTTGGGATCGCTCCTCCCAAGAAAGCTTCTCAAACTTCTTTCCAAATTGTAATTTCTGAAGGATCTGGAAGAGGAAGGGGGTTGGCTGGAGGAATTCAATCAGAATACAGCTGGAAGGGACCTTGGAGGTCTTCTATCTAGCCCAACCCCCTGCTCAAGCAGGAGACCCTCTACAGTTTGAGACATGTGGCTGTCCAGTCTCTTCTTAAAAACCTCCAGTGATGGAGCATCCACAACTTCTGAGTTTTAATCAAAGGGATGGTGGGGAATCCTCTGTGAAGGATGTCCGCCACTTCTAAGGAAAGTTGAACATTGCCCCCACAAAGTCATGCATCTCTGCTTTAAAAAAAATAATAATGAAAAGAACTAGGGGTGACACGATAGCATCCTTCCAATATTTGAGGGGCTGCCTCAAAGAAGAAGGGGGTCAATCTATTCTCCAAAGCACCTGAAGGCAGGAGAAGAAGCAACGGATGGAAACTAATCCAGGAGAGAAGCAACCTAGAACTCAGGAGAAATTTCCTGACAGTGAGAACTATTAACCAGTGGAATGGCTTATCTCCAGAAGTTGTGGGAGCTCCAAAACTGGAGGTTTTTATGGAGACACTGGACAACCACTTGTCTGAAATGTTATAGGCTCACCTGCTTGAGCAGAAAGTTGGAGTAGAAGACTTCTAAGATGCCTCCAACTTTGTTATTATGTTATTCTAAAAGGGAGGGGGGCAATAGGTCTTTAGTGCATCTGACAACCTACAGTATGTATTTATTTATTTTTATTAAATTTATATGTCACTCATCTGCTACAGCAACTCTCTTTTCTACTCGGTAAAGAGAGTCAGCAGCCTTTTCCCTGACTTTATAGTGCAGCTGAGAATGGCAGCTTGAGTTGCTCAGATGTTGTTGGAGCGTAGTGGTTAGAGAACTGAAACAATACAGGTTTAAATCCCCACTCAGCCGTAAGTCTGATTGGCCCCCTTCACACAATAGATTTAAATCAGGAAGCCATTAACCCGGTCAAATCCTCTTACCGTTAATTTTAGCAGCACACGGAGTCAGGCTTCACACCCAACAAATGACAGTAAATGACAGATTGCCAGATGTTTAAGCCCTAGTTCAGTTCTTGGACAGACCTGGGAGAAGACTCCTAGCCATGATTTGGCTGCATTAAGAGTCTTTACTGCAGACAAGAATGAAACCTTACACACAACCATTGGTTGCTCACAGCAGAGGAAAGAAATCAGAGACTGGTTTTCAAGCTGACACATGGGTAGCTTGGTGGCCTTGGGTTGGTTAGGTAATGGTCTTCTATAGCCTGAGATATGCTGGTTTCCATCTCACCAGCCTTTACTTGTGTACTAGATCAGGGGTCCCCAACCCCCAGTCTGTGGACCAGTACCGGGCCATGGCATGCCAGCAACCGGTCCACACAAACCAGCAAAGCCCCACCTGTGGGATGCAGGCAGCACACAAAACCACGCATCCTTCAGTACACGGAAAATCCTCTCTCCACGGAACCGGTACCTGGTGCCGATACTGCAAATACACCCGATACCGCAAATATATCTTGACTGTTAGGAAAGAGGTGGAATAGATGTTCCCAATAAATGGAAACTTTGTGTCTTTACTAATGCCTCTTAAGATTGCATTGGCCAGTTTGGTCTAGTGGTGAAGACACCGGGCTAGAAACAAGGAGACTGTGAGTTCTAGTCCTGCCTTAGGATGAAAGTCAGCTGGGTGGCTTGGGCCAATCACCAGGAGACTGTGAGTTCTAGTCCTGCCTTAGGTATAATACCCAGCTGAGTGACTTTGAGCCAGTCACTCTCTCTCAGCCCAGCTCACCTCACAGGGTTGTTGTTGTGGGGAAAATAAGAGGAGGAAGGAGTATTAGGTATGTTCACAGTTCTGAGTTATTTATAAAAATAATACAGGTGGGATTAAAAATAAGTAAACAAATAAAAAAACAATAGTAGAATTCTACACATGGCTGTTCAGAAATAAAACAATGGGCTGACTCTAAAGCAGGTGGTGAATAGATTTAAACCTAAGCCTATCTTGACAAAGCTCTTTCCAAACCTCATTATTGATTATTGATTATTCTGTTTATTTTCACAGAACATGGGGTTAGAGAATAATGACAACTACATCCAAGGAGCTGGCCTCTAAATGTAACATTCATAAATCCTCTTTCTCCTCTTTTTTGGCAGAGTCCAGCTCTCATCTCATCCGGTTGCCAGGAAGGCCTGGGTTCCTGGCTGGAATTTGGGTACATTTAAGAAAAAAAAAAAACTGGAAGATGTAGATTCGGACAGCCAGGATTCTGCCATCTATAAGATGTGATGAAGAGCTTGCATTTAAGGTTGTTATATAAACAAATGAACAATAATTCTAATTAGTGGAAGCCTTGGATATGCTACAGTAAAAACAAGCACTTTTGCAAGTCCTAATGAGACAGGCAGTTGTCCCCCTTTGGCAGCGCTACGAAATCTCCATTGTAGTTAATCATCAGCAGACAAGGTTTACAGTCGCCGTCTTTTCATAATCCCCTACTAACAAGACATGTTTTAATCAGGAGCTACAAGGCCATCCTGTTACTGCTTCCAACTGGGGATGGCCTTTGTCCGTGTTGCATCTGAATTTTTAAAAAATAAATCAATAGCCCCTTCCTCATTCTGTGTTTTTAAAAGGACCCTTAGAAAGAGAGGCAAATTTATTTTTTGACTTACTGTGTGTGTGTGTGTGTGTGTGTGTGTGTGTGTGTGTGTGTTTAAAATGCTAACCCTCAATGCTTATGCATCACTCAAATGAGGTATCCCCAGGCTGAATTTTGTTTCCAGAAATGATTGCTTGAGTCACTTCATGGTACAGCAAGTCCTGTTTCCAATTCATTACCATGACGAGGGTAGAATTGTTCGCCTTTGTAATTAGTGTAGGGGTGACTAGATCCACACAACACTCAGCTGCCTGACATTTCCTTAATCCAATAACAATCCCGTGGCATCTTAGAGACTAACCTCAAAACAAGGGTCTTTGTTGCTTCTGATGCAAAACAAGGCACAGATTCTCCCTTAGATGTCTCTCATTAAATTAACTCTTCCACGGACAAACGGGTGACCAGCTCATGGCTCTTTCCATCAACCTGGTGGATTCCAAAAATCAGTTGCCAAGCTACACAACCACTACGGTAGACACAACTACACACAACCACCATTTGTGCACCAGACCCTAGCTTAAACCATCAGACAAACCAATCCATCCATTGTGTGCCTTGAAATCGGCCCAACTTGGTTTCCGAAAAGTGCTTGGAAACGTGGCTGCTGTCCGCGGTGCTGAAAACAAGATTTTGCCTGAGCTGGTTGCCAGCCTTTTAGCATGAGAATGACGTTACTAACACAAATATATAGCGAACCAAATCCATGGATGAAGATGGATTATGCTGGACTGCCCAGCATTTTTTTCAATTATCTCTTTGTCTTTCAACTCTGGGTACCATTTGAAAGACCATATGTTTTAAAACAAAAATCTGAAACGCGTAAAAATGGCAGGCTGGCATTACTGAATCAGATCAAAACTCCATCTTCTTGGTCATCCTGTGTTCTCACATCGGTTGTCCTGAAGGTACAAGAAAAGGCAGGAAATAAAATTCAGTGACACACTGTGAAGGATTTATATATGTATGTGATTTGTGCAGGGCTTTTGTGTGTGGGGGGGGGCTTAATATAATATGTAGACTCATTTTAAATTACCAGGCTGTAAGAACTGGTCCATTATGGCTTGCTCAACGAAATTCTTTTAAACCTCCCTGGTTTTGTGATGCCTGAACACACAATTGCTCTGAATATGGTTTCCAGATAATTGAAAAGAATTGCAGCATCCTTCCATTAAATGCATGTAATGAGAGGCTCTACTTTTGTGCATATCTGCAGTGTACTACCCATGTTTTGATCCCCAGTTTCATTGAGTTATGCCAAATTCTATTCTGTAAGGATGGAAGATATATGTTCTCCAAAAACAAATTATCATTATCGTTGGTATT
The DNA here is from genome assembly GCA_024449315.1 of Daboia siamensis. Taxonomy (NCBI): domain Eukaryota; kingdom Metazoa; phylum Chordata; class Lepidosauria; order Squamata; family Viperidae; genus Daboia; species Daboia siamensis. The sequence goes on from JAKJMR010000066.1 coordinate 923,104, forward strand.
GTTATACTTTTATGACCCCACTTTCCCCACAACATTAATGAAAACCAGTTTTATGATATGTTCCCTCGGATGTAGGGAGATGTACAGCTTTCGTTATCTGGAGAGTTAAGTTGGGCTTTTCACATATGTCCGTATTTAGATGAACAGAACTCTTAAAATGGATCTAACTGCTGGCTTAAGACATCATCTTTTTAAAAAAAAAAATGCAAAGAAGTGGCATTTTTTGATCTTGTAGATAAGAGACGGATGATTGGAAAGACATCCCAACAAATAACACTTCTCTTCTGCACAGCTTGGTTGACCAACAAAATTAGTGAGAGTGGCCATTCCTTTCAGGTTATTCTCTTATTAAATGTCAGATTCTTGGCACCCAAAACACCCATCAAAGAAAGTTTCATCACTGGTTCAAAAAAGATAACTAAACCAATCATAGAACCGCCTGAACAAAAAGGCTATTATTTTTTTTTTTAACTGAATGTATAGAAAGTTTCCTTTTGCAAATAAGGCAATTCATCCATCCACTTTTGCACTGTCTACTGCAGCAGGTCATAGACACCATTCTCTACTACTTGATTCTTTAATTTAGAGCAGACATGTCAAACACAAGGCCCGGGGGCCAGATCCGGCCCGCGAAGTGGTTTCATACGGCCCGCGAAGCCATCCTGGAAACAGTGAGGGAACGGCCCCCACTGCCTTGGCCCTGGCCCAGAGACCCTCCTTCTGCCAGAGACCCCCAGATCTGTCCCACTCCTGCCCAGGCCCCCATAGGCATCCTTGATACGAACGATGTAGAGCTGGCCACGCCCACCCAGTAGGCCATACGCACTCTAGCCACGACCACCCAGTAGGCCACACCCACCCTGGCCACACCCTCCCGGCCCCCTGAGGGCAACCGCAATGCTGATGTGGCCCTCAATGAAATTGAGTTTGACACCCCTGATTTAGAGATTAGTAGCATTTTATTTTTCAGCTTCTGCAAACTTCGGGATGCATGGCTGATCACTGCTTTAACTGAAGATGCTGGGGATAAAAAAAATAGCACTTAGACTTATATTTATTTATTATATTATATTTATTTATTATATTTGTATACCGCCCTTCTCCTGAAGGACTCAGGGCGGTGAATATATACCGCTTCACAGTGCTTTACACCCCTCTCTAAGCAGTTTACAGAGTCAATGTATTTCTCCCAACAATCTGGGTCCTCATTTTATTGACTTCAGAAAGAGGGAAGGCTGAATCAACCTTAAGCCGGTCAGGATCGAACTCCTGGCATTGGGCAGACCTTGTCTACAATGCTGCATTTTAACCACTGTGCCACCAGATAGATAGATAGATAGATAGATAGATAGATAGAGCAATAACAATAACACTTAGACTTATATATCGCTTCACAATGCTTTACAGCCCTCTCTAAGCAGTTTACAGAGTCAATGTATTTCCCCCAACAATCTGGGTCCTCATTTTATTGACTTCAGAAAGAGGGAAGGCTGAGTCAACCTTAAGCCGGTCAGGATCGAACTTCTGGCATTGGGCAGACCTTGCCTACAATGCTGCATTCTAACCACTGTGCCACCAGATAGATAGATAGATAGATAGATAGATAGATAGATAGATAGATAGATAGAGCAATAACAATAACACTTAGACTTATATATCGCTTCACAGTGCTTTACAGCCCTCTCTAAGCAGTTTACAGAGTCAATGTATTTCTCCCAACAATCTGGGACCTCATTTTACTGACCTTGGAAGGAGGAAAGGCTGAGTAAACCTTAAGCCGGTCAGGATCGAACTGCTGGCAGTGGGCAGAATTAGCCTGCAGCACTACATTCTAACCACTCTTCCTTGTGTCCCACTAGGGAAATTTCATGACAGTGAGAACAATTAATCAGTGGAAAGACATGCCTACAGAAGTTGTGAGTGCTCCACAACTGGAGGATTTTAAGAGGAGATTGAAAAACCATTTGTCTGAAATGGTAGAGGGGTTCCTGCTTGAACAAAGGGTTGGATTAGGAGACCTCCAAGGTCTTAGTTACTTCAAATGGAAGTTCCCCAAACTCCAAAGTAGTGAAATCCAGCAATCCACATTTTAGCCACTGTGCCCCCACAGCTCTTTGGCACCTTCTTCTCACACAAGGACACTGAGATTGAGTTTGGGGGGGGTCTTCCCTCATACATATAGAATATATGCCATGCCTATCTTATATACAACAATAACTTCTGTTATCATTTTCTTTTCACCAAAGGAAAGGGGACTATTTAGTTGCGAAACCTGCACATTGCCAGGTGGCCCACGGTTTTCCAAACGATGTAGCAATCAAGCTGTTCACTAAACATCTGTAACCACACATTCTGTGTGTGTCTGTGGGGTAAAGCTTTCTAGAACAGTTGATCTTTCTTCACATTGGCTGTGATGCACGCGGTTTGTCGGGAAGCTGTTTTTCCTCCATTCCACTTTTCTTCATTAGCTGAACTCCGGTTAACAAGCAGAAGAGGGCAATGCCAGCAGGGTGGCATCCAGGCCATAAAACCTTCCACTAACCACACAGTGGGAACAACTGACAGTGTGAATAAAGAGGGTGGTGGAGTTTGCAAATACATTTCCCACGCATCCCCAAGTCTTGGGGAAAGTTTGTGGATGCTGCTGCCTGGATCATACAGGTGAGCAAATGTTGGCGGGAGTTGTGTCAAGCGTCAACCATGACTGAAAAAAAGAGCTTTTTTATTTTTTAAAGACTAAGGAAATATTTCAGAGTGGGGAATAGATTTTCAAGGACTTTTATTTGGTGTAGATCGAGAACCTAGGGGAAGGGAGAGGCAATGTTGCTACCAGGCAGGAAGCTAAGGGGCCATGGAAGAGAATGAGGAAGAAGATCCCAAGATACATCAAAGCAAACTAAAAAAAAAACCCCACATCACTCCACCTGAGAGCATTTACAGGGCACAGAAAAGGTCATGAGTCCAATTGGCAAGAACCCAGACTTTAGAAGATATGGGTGTTCTCTCCTAACAGTGTACATTAGTTCAAACGTGATGATGCTAGCTGGAAGTTCTCCAAATTCCAACACATATGAAATCCAGCAAGAAGATGCCAAACCAAGGTAGGCTGAGCACACAACATTTGCTAGGTCAGGGGATACACTCAGAACAAGAACAGTTCTGTTCTATATTTCAAAATATAGTGGGTGGTGTCAGAATGAAATTAACTCTGCTTTAATTGACCTTGAAAGTTAATAAAAAAATCAAATATGGCTAATAGGGAGACACTTGGATGTGATGTGCTTAAAAACTGACACTTGGGCATGACTTTTGAAGCTCGTGGAGAACTGTGAGGAAGCCTTTTTAAAACCCCATGAGATCCTGGAGGCCCAGGTTTTGAGTTATGGGCTAGAAGGACAAACCTGGCACCCTACACCTTTTGCCAGCTTAAGGCAGCAGGAAACATCTCCCAGTCTTTGTAGCTATGAAGCTTAAATATCCAGATCTAATAGTAATACCTTTGCGATAAGAACTCACATATATCATAAACCCATATAGAATGGAACGGAACGGAACAGAACAGAGTGCAGTATAGTATTATGCAGTAGGACAGAATGGAATTTGAATTCAAATTATTAGAATTTTAATTATTAGAATTCAAATAAGAATTAGAATGAATGAATTAGAATTAAAACTAGAACTAGAACTAGAACTAGAATTAGAACTAGAATTAGAATTCTTTATTGGCCAAGTGTGATCAGACACACAAGGAATTTGTCTTTGGTGCATAAGCTCCCAGGGTACATATAAACAGCAAGTAATAGGCCATAAATCATATCTGAAGGTCCTTGGGAGTCATGCCTTGTTTCTTTATTGTTTCCATTCAAGAATGTCCACAGGTGTCTCCTTTTTTTTTTAATGGAAGCTGCAACTATGAGACAGCAATGCATTTAAAATAACAGAAGAGCTGGAAGGGGCCTTGAAAGTCTTCTGCTCTAATCCTCTGCTGAAGCAGGAATCCCTACACCATTTCCAATAAATGGTGATCCAATCTCTTCTTAGAAATCTCCAGTGATGGGTACCACAACTTCTGGAGGCAAGCCGTTCCGCTGATAAATTGTTCCAGCCGTCAGAAAATTCCTCCTTAGTTCTAGGTTGTCAGGCCATCATTTTTACATCAGAGGCAAACCAAAGGCAACTGTCAGTAGAAATTGAGACAATCACTATTGACTAGGCAAATCAAGGAAATATTGCCCTGAAATCACAAAATGTGATTAAATAAATTGTCTAAGGCAGGGGTGTCAAACTCAATTCCATTGAGGGCCGCATCAGCATTGCAGTTGCCCTCAGCGGGCCTGGGTGGGCGTGGCCTGGGTGGTCGTGGCCTGGGTGGGCATGGCTAGAGTGCATATGGTCTACTGGGTGGGCGTGGCCAGCTCTACATCGTTCACATCAAGAGTGCCTATGGGGGCCTGGGCAGGAGTGGGACAGATCTGAGGGTCTTTGGCAGAAGGAGGGTCTCTGGGCCAGGGCCAAGGAAGTGGGGGCCGTTCCTTCCCTGTTTTCAGGATGGCTTCGTGGGCCGCATGAAACCATTTTGCGGGCCGGATCCGGCCCCCGGGCCTTGTGTTTGACACGTCTGGTCTAAGGTTTACTCCCAATGGGAATCTGGAAAATTTTTTTGACTATTACTGTGCATATCAAATATCAGCAGCAGCCAGATCAAAACAAATCAATTCTGGATCTTTCTGTCAGAGGGTTAACAAAGTCCACTGCAGTGCTTTTTTTTCCCCCTGCATCAAAACATGAAACTTTACGAGTGACATTATTTTGCTATTATTATAATGGCTTTTTTTAAAAAAGCATTTTAAGAAATTGTGTTGCTCCGTCAGGGTGTATAATGTTGCACACGGTGCAAGAGAACTGTTTTCTGACTCCAGAAATTTTTTTATCAATTGTTTTAGCCAGCCTTCTGATAAACAATATTCTCTCTCCTTTGTGAAAATCTTCTGGGTAGTTTGAAGGTGTCTCTTTCGTGTCCCTGCATAACCTTAACTTGCCAAACAAACTTGCAGCAGGAATTTATTTCCTTAATATGAGTTTGTTTGTTTGTTTTTGAAAGAGTTGTCATTTGGGCTCCGTTTCTTGAAATCAGATGGCTTGTAGCACAGACAGACTTTCTAATCCGGGACTGCAGATTGTGTGAAGTTGCAATTTGCTTTACTACATTTGGTGAGATCACCCAGAAACGAGTTTCCCATATTGCGCAAAGCCATGGTTTCTTCTTAACTACAGTTTCTTGAATGGAAGACTAAGTGAGGAGTTTGAAAACGCGGTGGCTGAATTCACACCCCGCTGAGCCCATTTTAACAGCCCGCCGTTTGCAAATAAGTCATCGTTGGCTGGGTTTGAGCATCATCGCTTGAAGACCTAATGGTGTTTTGCTATCTATAGTTGGGTAGCTGTGACATGCTAAAACAAAAGCACGGTTTATGAGTCAACGCAGCTGCCTTCAACCCCAGACCCATCATGCTGGGCTTAACACGACTCAGACTTTAACTGGAGCGTCAAATTCCTGAGTCAAACATTTTCTTCCAACTCCTGGTGTCCAGCTAACCATTTTCTCATCACCACACCTAATCGCTTAACCTGACATTCCAAGAAGCGTACAGGAAGTTCTCAACTTAGAACAGTCCATTTAGTGACTGTTCAGAGGTGCAACTACACTCTCTGTCTCTCTCTCTGCACCCCCCCTCCCCACCCTCTGGATGCAGCTCTGTCACGTCTTGCTGTAGCCTTAAGAAATTAATACGACTGGTGCCGCTTTCATCACCTCTTCCTTCCTCCTGACAAAGTACACAGTGCCAGATTGCTCTGACCTTCCCTTTAATAACATTTGCCCAGGATGTTGACATGAGTGACAAGGAGACACTCCGGTGGAGGCTTAGTTATTAGATCTGCGAATACTCACCAAAGCTACATGATGGAGCGTCTTCATCTGCTCCGACTCTCTCGTGGCAGAGGAAGGAGGGAGGCCATGGGCACCTTCTCCACTTCTCCTGCAATATCCTGTGTCAGGACGCAGTGCCAATATTAAAAAGCAAAGTCCATATTCCAGGACAGGCAAACTCTGTACCTGACACAGAGCATAGCAATATAGCTGCCTCCTCCTCCTCCTCCTCCTCCTCCTCCTCCTCCTCCTCCTCCTCCATGCAAACCCCACTCCCTTCTATCACTGATGATGTTACCTGGTTGGGTCATGAAACATCTGCAAGAAAAAAACCAAGTTCAGAAAGCACCAACCAACCCCGCCCCCCCAGTCATCATTGTCCTCCTCCTCTTCTTCCTCTTCCTCCTCTTCCTCTTCTTCCTCCTCCCCCCCTTCTTCCTTCTCCTCCACACCACAGACCCCACTCCCTTCTAGCACTGACATTACCTAGTTGGGTCATGAAAACAACCAAGCTCAGAGAGCACCAAGGATTCCACATTCTCCTCCTGCTGCTGCTCTTCCTTCTCTTTCGAGGGCTCCTCTGACATTGGGAAGAAGACGTTTGGGGTGGGCATGGCAGTGGCTCCTTGGAGAACATGGCTTAGCGCAATGGTTGAACCAAGTCGCGTAGTTCCTTCACTGCTGGTTGCTGTTGCATGTTATGTAAGGGGATCTGTAATTTCTGGAATCATCAGGAAGGGTTCTTCACGGCCTTGATTTAAGAGCATAATAACTTAGGGACAACTAAGGTCTCCCACCCACCCCCATGCCTGATGTGCAAGAAGAAAACACATACCCATGGTGAAAGGGGTGTCTTCTCAAACTGACTTTTCACTGAATTGTATACTACTTTATTCTACATTCGATGCAATTTGGGCTATTCATTTCATTTTTCTGAAGGTGCTCTGGCTGGAAAGGCCTCACTCGGAATGCCATTGTTTGTTTCCCTCACTTTTACCTCCCCCCAAATGTTCCTCTGGGGTACAGAGACACCCACAAGCCCGTAGGTAACACAATTAGCAGCAATTAGGCATGAAAACCAACTGGATGTCTTTGGGCTAGTCCTCTCTTTCAGCCCAACTCACCTCACAAGGTTGTTGCGGGGAAAATAGGAGGAGGATTGTGTGTGTTCATTGCCTTGAGTTATTTATAAAATTAATCAAAGATGGGATTACAATTTTTTTTTAAAAAAATGAAGAACGTTTTGAGTTTATTTCTTGGGTCTGTAGCTACCATGTCTTCCTAGCCAACCTTGAGCTTCACGCCTACTTTTATTCTCTGAGACTTGATATACGGCTGGGCTGGCTGATAAAAGTTTAGCTTTTGGTCGGCTGGATTATAACATACGTGAGTCTTTTTGTCTCCTGTTCAGTCCCTTCAAAGAAACAGTAACTACGGTTCTGTCACTATTAATTAAAATGGCAAGTCCCTCCTGGGTTATGACCTTAAAATCTAGATTGCTTTGCTTCTGTAAACCCCAGCGCCACAAAGCTAGAGGAAAGCCAGAAGAGAAGAAAAGGAACTGGGGAAATAGGTTGCAGAATAACTCAGGACCCCCTAGGTACTGGGGTGTGTGTGTGTGTGTGTGTGAGGGAGGGGGCTTGAGAGGTGAATCCACTTCTGTTTGACTCAGTGGAACTGAGAAGCTTAGGCTCCTTGATACAAATGTCACATTTGCATAAACTGACTTAACGGGGATGTTAAAATGCACCAGATTATTGGAACCCCAGGGTTTACATGGCAGCTCGGGATAGGGGTGGAATGCTTAAAAAAAGAAAAGAAGAAAAAAAAAAAAGAGGGGACTTGCAAGGCAGGAGAGAAGAAGATTGGGCTGGCCAACAGAGCAGTCACAAGGTGTCTACTCACGGGTTTGGCTACGGGTAAAGATGTGCTGTCTGGAGCACAGCATTCCATTCTGAGTAGGGATGCCCCCACCGAGCTGTTGCGTTAAGGGTAGGCAGATCTAGTGCACGTTCCCGGCAGGCAATTCCCCTGCCTTTCCGTAGACCTACTTATTTGCAAGGGTGTAACACAGTCTGAAGTCATCTGCCGGAGACGAGGCAAATCTATCCAATTCCCTGGACAGCCCTGCTAGCTTCACACATTCCCGGGTTTTTGGTTTTTTTTTGCACCGCAACAATAAGCACAGATGATTATGGTGACTTGGCAGGAGGTGACTGCCTACTAGAAGTCTGAGACCCCAGCATAGAAAATGTAAATGCACAGAAGCATGCTCTCTGAGCGGCGAACGATATCACAAGGTGCATTCCGATCCGCAATCCGGGATGAGTGAACCAGGTGGGTCTGCTTACAGGGCTAATGCAACAACAACAACAACAACAACAACAACAACTCGAGTGGTTCTCATTCCTGCTTACAACTGAGGAAACTACCATTAAGTCCTGAGCACGGCAACTCCTTTGACTTGGATAATTCCCTTCTCCTAGCTCAACATCTAGCTTGGGCCTCCCTTCCCCTCCCCTCCTCTTTTTGATTTGATTTCTCCTTCTCCTTCTCAATGAAGCAGACAAAATGATGTTGGGCTAAAGCATCTCTCCATGACTGGGTCTGTCATCCATCTCCTTCTCATTAGCAGGAAAACAGGAAGCTATTAATTGAGTCGCCCATGCAACTTCTGGGACACATTGAACGAGATGTTAATAATAATAATAATGGTAGTAAGTTGGAAGGGACCTTGGAGGTCATCTAGTCCAACCCCCTGCTCAGGCAGGAAACCTTATACCATTTCAGACAGATGGCTGTCCAGTCTCTTCTTAAAAGCTTCCAGTGTCGGAGCATTCACCACCTCTGGAGGCAGGTTGTTCCACTGGTTAGTTGTTCTAACTGTCAGGAAGTTTCTCCTTAGTTCTAGGTTGCTTCTCTCCTTGACTAGTTTCCATCCATTGCTTCTTGTCCTGCTTTCAGGTGCTTTGGAGAATAGCTTGACTCCCTCTTCTTTGGGGCAGCCCCTGAGATATTGGAAGACTGCTATCATTTCACCCCTCACCCTTCTCTTCATTAAACTACACATACCCAATTCCAACAACCGTTCCCTATATGTTTTAGCCTCCAGTCCCCCAATCATCTTTGTTGCTCTTCTCTGTACTCTTTCTAGAGTCTTGACATCTTTTTTACATCGTGGTGACCAAAACTGGATGCAGTATTCCAGGTGTGGCCTTACCAAAGCATTGTAAAGTGGTATTAGTACTTCACTTGATCTTGATTCTATCCCTCTGTTAATGCAGCCTAGCACTGTGTTGGCTTTTTTGGCAGCTGCAGCACACTGCTGGCTCCTATTTAAGTGATTGTCCACTAGGACTCCAAGATCTCTCTCACAGTTGCTACTAGTGAGCAAGGTACCACCTATACTATACTTGTGCATTTGATTTTTCCTGCCTAAATGTAGAACCTTACTTTTTTCACCATTGAATTTCATTTTGTTAGATAGTGCCCAGTGTTCGAGTCTGTCCAGATCCTCCTGTATCTTAAGCCTGTAACTTCTGGAGTGTTGGCTATTCCTTCCTGCCAGTTTGGTGTCATCTGCAAATTTGATGAGTTCCCCATCTATCCCCTCATTCAAATCGTTGATGTTCAGGCAGAGCTGCTTTGTTCACCCCCAAAGAACTATTTTAAACACACTGGTGTGCTTCCTTTCAACTTTTAGCCTTTGCCAAGTTGGGTGTGGTCTACCACCTCAAGGCAAGGGTCATCGCGCCAGCTAAAAGGCCCTTGGATCTGCAGCAACCTTCTCGAAGCGAAGCCTGGGACAAAGTAAGTCCTGAGCAGGTGTGTGCCACCTTCATCTCCATGACAGAAAGAAAGCAGGGTAAATTCAATAAGCAGACAAATGACAACCATCAATATAGGGTGTACTAGCCTGCCATGAAAAGGAAGGCACAAGAGATTGGAAACTCGCAGAACAAGAATCATTCACAAGAATAGGAGGGCCCTGGAGAGATCCCCACAAACAGTTCAGCTTGAGATAATTTTCAACAGGAGAGCCATTGCTCCGTCAACAGCCTGCGATCAACTGTGATTTGAAAGATTGCCAGGGCCTGCAGGTCCTTAAGCAAATGTACCTTGTTCTGGTGCTAAGAAGAAGGATCGTGTTTTCCATTCGAGGAAAACTTCCTTGAAGTTTTGACGATGAGCAGGAAAGGAGAAAAGGGGATGAAAGAAAAGGGAAGCAGAGAAGGATAAAGGACAAGGAGGCAGATGAATGTATCAATCAATCAATCAATCAATCAATCAATCAATCAACCAATCACAATTATTTGCTCAATGACCAGCAAAATTTAAAAGAAAGCGTGAATTAGAAAGAGACCAAGTAAGACGGACAGCCACCCTTTTTTATCCCGCTCAACACTTTTCCTGGATTGGCAGAGTACTTTGATCTACAAGCTTTCCAAGCAGTGCCCGAGTCACGTCGTAACCCACCCAAAAAGAAAAGAAGGGGGGAAAAAAAGAAAAGGACAACAGCTCGTTGGGTGACGGTTCAAAGTTTCGACGGCCCTGAAAAAGGTCACTTATGGCCATTGTTGACATGACGGTTGCAACATCCCCACGGTCATGTGATCAAAATTCAGACGCTTGGCAACTGACTCAATTTATGACCGTTGCAGTGTCTCGTGGTCACGGGGTTCCCTTTTGTGAACTTCTGACAAGCAAAGTCAATGGGGGAAGCCAGATTCACTTAAGAACCCTGTTTCTCACTTAACAACTGCAGTGATTCACTTAACCGCAGTTAAGTGGCAAGAAATAGGACAAGACTCATGTAACAAAGAGCCTTGGTGGAGCAGAGGGCTAATGCCTCCTGAAGTAACACCAGCTACCTGCAATTAGTGCAGGTTCGAGTCCCACCAGGCTCAAGGTTGACTCAGCCTTCCATCCTTCCAAGGTAGGTAAAATGAGGACCCAGATTGTTGGGGGCAATAAGTTGACTTTGTAAAATTGCCACTTGGGGTGGGGCACGAAAGCCCTAATAAGCAGGCATATACATAGAATGAAGGCTATTGCTAAGCACATTTGATCTGTGCTTCTTAGATTGTAAGCCACCCTGAGTCTTCGGAGAAGGGCGGGATATAAATGGGATTAAAAAAAAACAACACACAAATATCTCACTTAGCAACAGAGATTTTGGGCTCAGTTGTGGTCCTCAGTTGGGGACTACTACCTGTAGTTGAATCTGGGAGCCATGTAGTGTGTAAAAATTAACTCTCCGTGCCCAAAGGGTTCCTAGGTTGTCGGAAGTGAATGGGTAGCCAAAGAGATTAATTCTGCAATGGCCTGGAACTTCATCTATCCAGGCACGCAGAATGGGAGACATTGATTCATCTCCAGATGAATTTCCCAGACAACCTTCAAGGGCAACTCTATGCCACACATTCGAGTAATCTAACCTAGACATTATTGGAATATAGATTGTGGCAGTCTTTCTCCTAAAAAGATTCAACGGATGAACTCACTGCACGAAGCCTCTCTGAGAAAAGCTACAGGTAGGAAATTAGATGTAGAGAAACTCCCAAGAGGCAGACTTACATTGTCCAAAGGAAGACCGTCTTATTCAGAGTTGGTTTGCTCTAATTCCTCAGACTAGAGAGGCATCCGTACACAAAGGTATCTATTTTGTCAAGATTCACCTTCGTTTCATTAGCCTCGTGCAGTTGGTTGAATCCAGAGAGCAAATTCCTTGCCCATTGTTGTGAAAATAGTTCCCGCAACTAGGGTTTAATTACTATGTTGAGTTACGTAACTACAACATTCCTGAGTAAGTTCTTTCAGTCAGTCCCCTGCTGTAGCCTGTAGGGACCTGGCGATTTATTATTATTATTATTTGGATATTTCCAGTGACTTGACATCCTCCAAATAAATTGCCTGACAGCAAACAGAAAGGAACAGGCTAATGATGAGGCCTTTCAAGTTGCCGTAGTTGCATGGATGAACAGGAAGCAATTAAGTAAAAGAGCAGAAACCCCCTCATAATGGAAGAACAGTCTTCGGGAGAAGCCTCGACATTATTCCAACTGCATTTTAAACTTCCCTTCCCTTCTCCCTCTTTTTCTTTCTCTCTTTCTTTCCCCCAAAATCAAATCCAACAAAAGAGGATGACAACATGGGAAAGGACTTGGATATGATTGGTTGGAAATGACATCACCCAATATCTCCATGAGTGAATAAGGAGTGGCAATTTCAGAAAACGGAACAGGCACAGAAGCCCTCATGGAGACAATCAGCACACACTTATTTATTTATTTTTTTCGTAGTTTTCTTTTTCCCTTTTTCCACTATCAGGAACCAGCACAGATGATTCCCAGTGATGAAATACTTGACGGTCCTTATTTCACTGTACGTTTGTGTTCATTGTTTTCAACGCTAGCCTTTTTTATCTGGCGGTATTCCAGCCCAGATGTTGAGATCCGAAGTAGTGATGCTTAACCACCATAAAGGTATTTACAAAAGCGTTAATGAAGTACTGGCTGAAATTGAGGATAGAGAAAAATCACTTACACAAAGGCGACGAGTTTACGCCTAGCTCCGTACAACGAGTGTGTGTGGGTTGGTTTAGGAACTACAGCTGATAAACCATCCACGCCGAACATAGCACAGGTAGACCTCGACTTAGTGACCGTTCCAAGTTACAACGGCACTGGAGAAAGCGAGTTATGTCTGTTTTTCACACTTACGACCATTTGTGCACGCACACACACACACACCCTAGTCATAGGACCAAAATTCAGACGTTTGGCAACTGACTCATCTTTATGACAGTTGCCGTGTCGCAGGGTCATTTGGACGAGAAAAATCAGATTCAGATTCATTTAACAACCAGGGTACTGACTTAACAAGTGCGGTGTTGCCACTCGACAGCGGAGGTGAGAAAGGTGGCAGAATAAGTCAAAAGTCGCCGAACAAAGGTCTCACTTAGCAACATAGATTCTGAGCTCGATTGTGTTTGTAAGTCAAGGGCTACTTGGATATAAAGTTTAATATTTATGTTGCAGCTGGACACTTTTGGGTGGCTTCTGGTTTAACTCGAGTGGAAAACGAGCAACTTGAGATAGCCCTCCTTGGAAGAGAAAGTCACAGCCCAGCCCAGGTGGCTTTTCACTTCTGCTGTGACTTTCTGACATGCACACATATACACAGTCCCCGACAAACGCCTAGGTTTCACAGGAGAAAGGTCTTCACACCACTGTTTTCAGATGGCATCACTTGCTGGATATTATGGGGTGGGGAAAATGATACCTTCTAAATGAACAGGGTGAGATGACTTTCATTCACGGAAAAGTGACTTTACTCTGGAAAACGCCACCTGATGCCAAACACCCTCGAGTCAGCAACTTGGCACGAGCAGAAGGCTTTTAGGAGAAACAAGAGCACATCCGGAGCTACTGTCCAAACTTTAGGTCTGGTTTTCCCCTGGAAAGGTGGTTGGTCCTGGCACTCTGCTTCCCAAGTCCAGCTAAAAATCAGATCAAAAGAAAATAACCTTCTGGTTGTTTTCTGGTGATGGGATGGTCTTCCTGGGGATGGGATGGGATGGTCCTCCTGGGGATGGGATGGGATGGTCCTCCTGGGGATGGGATGGGATGGTCCTTCTGGTGATGGGATGGCCTCCTGCAATCTGCAGAAGATCAAGAAGCTATGTGGCTACCCTCAACTTTGAGATGTTGACTTCTTAATCTAGTGCAATTGTATCTGCTCTTATGGACAGCAGATCTCGAAGTTCTCAGGTACAGAAAATGATCCCCACTTCCTTCAAATTTTAGTTAGGGATGCCAGCAACGAAACATAGGACTTCACATGCAAAAGTGCTTCAGCTTCTCCGATTCCTTGTGGGCCTCTCCTTCCCTATTTTTAATTATTGCTTCTATGCAGCATCCTTTAAAATAGCTATTAATGGAAGAACTGCATGCTGCATGGAGGGAAAATTTATGGGTCCCATGATTTACTTAGCCAACCAGCAGTACTATCGATTTTTTATTTAGGAGAATAATTAAATATTTATTTTCACTTTGTTAAGCTTGGGAAGTGGAAGGCCATAGAATGCCAAATGACACACAAGGAAAAGGAGATCCATGGCTCAAAGATTTGGTATTCCCAGGACCCTCAAGCATGTGATCAGCTGGGAATTCTGAGCTGGAATCCCAGCACACCTGAACTGACAATACACAATAACAGAATAACAGAGCTGGAAGGGACCTTGGAGGTCTTCTAGTCGACCCCCTGCTCAAGCATACCTGTGCAATCTGTAGTTCGTAGTACCTGACTTACAACAATTCATTTCGTGACCGTTCAAAGTTATGGCATCACTGAAAAAAGTGACTTATGACCATTTTTCACACTGCTTTGCAGCCTCCCCGTGGTCATGTAATCAAAACTCAGATGCTCGGCAACTGGCTCATATTTATGACGGTTGTAGAACCCTGGGGTCACGTGATCCCCTTTTGCGACGGTCTGACATGCAAAGTCAATGGGGAAGCCTGGTTGCTAATTTACCAACTGCAGCAATAAATAAACAAATAAACGTGATCCTTCTCTGCAAAGAAATTCTACTCTGAGGCCTTCTTTCTTGCGACGCCTTCTTTCTCGCGACTTCTTGTCGGTGTGCCTATTTGTGTTGTCCCTTTTGTGCAGCTTTCTGACATAAGCTGATCTTCCTCTGGGAAAACTTTTCCTACCCCATTTCAAATCGGAGTGCGACAGTCCAGGTTTAACCCCACCATGCCCTGCACTAGCCGGGGGAAAAATTTGTCTGAAACTCTGCAACCTGCTCTCATTCAGTACAGACGATAGCAAGGAAGGCAGACCAATGCATCCTCTGAATAAAAGGCAGCTTTAAATTACATTCAAGGAAAAGGCACACACACACACACACACACACACACCCCCTTGTTTTTGGCTTAGGACCCCAATTTTGTGCACCTAGTTCTTGCAAATCTCCAGATAAAGCTGGGGAAGATTGAAAGTTTATTTTGAATGTCCTGGATCACCTCTGTCAATCAGTGTGGAGAATATTGTGCTAGATGGACAATAAAAGTCGGTTTCCTACATTTCTCGCATTTAAGTCTGTTCTCCTGCTAGGCATAGGAGATAACGATCCCGCTTCACTATAGACATAAGTGATATTGGCAGCTGCCTAGAATTCCTGAAGCTAGTTTTGAAAACCTATTATAAAGTATGTTTTCTACTATCAAGAGAAATAAATCTTGGCAGTTCTATGAATTGGGAACAGACAATGGTTATGAGAAAGAGCTACGAAAGAGAAGAGCCCTGAGTAGACCTTGCCTCAAAAGTCATTTTGATTCCCCCTCTGCCTTTGTCCTTTATAAGAAAGAAAGAAAGAAGAAAGAAAGAATGAAAGAAAGAAAGAGAAGGAAGGAAGAAAAGAAAGAAAGAAAAAGATAAAGAAAGAAAAAGAAAAGAAGAAAGAAGAGAGAAGAAAGAGAGAGGAAGGAAGGAAGGAAGGAAGGAAGGAAGGAAGGAAGGAAGGAAGGAAGGAAGGAAGGAGAAAGCAAGCAAGCGAGCAAGAAAGAAAGAAAGAAAGAAAGAAAGAAAGAAAGAAAGAAAGAATAATAATACTGATTGAATCAATTTACAGGACTATTGGAAGGATAGCAATTTGATAAGAGATGGGGAGAGTTATTAAAGACAAGGTAGAAAGACAAGAAAAAAGAAAGACAAGAAAGGAAAGCAGGCAGGAAGGAATGCAGGAAGGAAAAAGAAAAGAAAGAAAACAGGAAGGACAGAGAAAGACAGAAAGACTGAATGAAATATGGAAAGAGAATGGAAAACAGAAAGACAGAAAGAGACCAGAAAGAAAGGAAGAAAGAAAGAAAGAAAGAAAGGAAGAAAGGAAGGAAGGAAGGAAGGAAGGAAGGAAGGAAG
>JAKJMR010000066.1:954369-967668 GCA_024449315.1 Daboia siamensis
TAGAATAGAATAGAATAGAATAGAATAGAATAGAATAGAATAGAATATAGAACAGAACAGAACAGAACAGAACAGAATAGGAATAGGAATAGGAATAGGAATAGGAATAGAATAGAATTCTTTATTGACCAAGTGGGGTTGGACGCACAAGGAATTTATTTGCAAAAGGTGCTACTTCGATCCTGGACATCTGCAAATAAAAACAACTCTGAGATTTGCTGACATTTTGAATGGACAGTATTGGATGAGCTGATACAGAGAAACCAAAACAGCTCCACGAAATGAGGAAGAGATCTCAAAAGACACCACAAGATTCTTCCTCTGACACTCATCTTTCTTAACTCAGGGCTTGTAGTTTAAGGTGTTCTCTTAAAGAAGCTTGGAAAAAGTTTAAAAAGAGACTAAGCCTTTCCCAAATGCAAATCAGAGGCCTCCTTGGGAACAAGAAACAGAGTCTTGAAGCACCACCGCAAACACATTCAGATTGGATCATGAGGTGAAGGAAAAATAATATTTCTTCATTGCTATGAATCTTCAAATAATCCACAATCAGTCATATTCATTAGGTATATATTAGCCATGCTTTATCTCTCAGTCTTACTGATCTACTCACTTGGGTCCCAATTATCTGAGTTCAGCATTCTTGATGCTGGTTGGTATAGCTAGCAAAGTCCATTTTCAAACCAGTCAGGATTGGTCCTATACATTGAATGAAGAAAATGGGTTTATTGTTTGTTTATTGGTGGACTTTGGTGTTCTTCAGTAAGAAAACCTTGTCTATCTCCACAAAACCCACCAAGTCATAAAGGAAGGTGGGCAAACTGAGTTTATTAGATGTTAGCTATCTAGAATAGGTGAGATGGGTGGCTATATAAATCCACCAAACAAACAAACCACACTACACACCAAGCCAAACAAGCCACATGACGGCTTAGTGCTGAGAGTAAATTGCCTTGTAGCCTGGATTCACACACCGCTCCCATCCTGCTCACCGATTAACTCATTTTCTAAGTTTGCCTAATACTTTGATGCCCCAAGCAAATAGACCCCCCAAACTTCCACGCAGCACCCAAATTCAACATCGCCTCCTCCCTCACAGAAACCAAGATACACCCTAACCAAGCTGAGTCTAGGATCCAGGTGCAGTTGCTAAGTTCAAATTTAATTGAGCTCGATCGCTGTGTCGCCTAGTTTGGGACCAGGTCAGAAACCAGGCAATTCCCGAAGACACTCTGAGACGGCAGCAGAAGAAGGAATGCACTTTTCTGGACAGGCGTTCCGCATGAATGAGCAACGTCCAGTAAAGGCCGCAATCAATTGGATACAAGCAGATGGTGGGAGAAAAAGAGGAAGGCCAAAGAAATCTGGCAACAGAGATTTCAGGGAGATCTGAAAAACATCAGCCCTAAAGGGAAAGGATGCAGAGACTGTGGTGTAACGCTTGTAGCCCAATCTGCTTGCGACAGGACGCGAAAGAAAGAAAAAAAGAGAGAAGAAGATCACGGGATTGTATCGAAGGAGTTGTTTGACTGAACTTTCTTGGGCCCTGCTGAACTGGGCGAGTGTCTCACTTCTCTCCTACACACACTGCGGGTTGTGCATCGAGAACAGAGAGCGGCGAAGACCACCCAAACTGACTCGCCTCTTAACTTCTTCCTTCCAGGAAGGCTCAGCTGATATTTTGTTATGGCTAAATAGCCACAAATGAGATTAGCACCTTGGGATTTTACATCAGCTTTGCAATGCTGCTGGATATGTGACCAGAGCAGGGAGCTGATTGCTTCCGTGGTGTAGAAGGAGAAGAAGGGGAATTTTGTTTAACCCTTTGGTCAAAGAGGAGAAACAGCAACGGTGCTCGGTTCAAAGGATACGGTCCACATCGTCAGCTGAGCTGATGATCCTTTCTTTTTCTTTTTTTTAATTAAACCCTATACAAAGCTTCCTGAAATGATATTAAAACAGCAGCAAAACAGTTTCCCTTCAAAAATGTAAATATTTAATGAACGAAATTTGACATTGATGCATTTTTAATATTGGCACAATTAAATCTGCCAGATGATTAAGTATTAATAGCTCTTAATAAGCGTAACCCTCTTGTCTTCTGATGGAAAGAAATCAAGAGTGACAGAAACCTAAAGCAAAAACAAGAATCCTGTGGACAAAATAGCAGAAGGAAGGAAGGAAGGAAGGAAGGAAGGAAGGAAGGAAGGAAGGAAGGAAGGAAGGAAGGAAGGGACTGAGGAAGGAATGGAGAGAGAAAGGGAGGAAATAATAGAAGGAAGGAAGGAAGGAAGGAAGGAAGGAAGGAAGGAAGGAAGGAAGGAAGGAAGGAAGGAAGGAAGGAAGGAAGTTTATCCTGATGCAGAGAGGAGCTGCAGAAGACACGTACTTGATAGATAAACAGAACCAAACAGAGTCTTCATTAAACGAATGATGACATTTAATTGAATGGATCAGGCATGGTTTTTAAAGGGGGAAGCAAGTTGGATTTTATTTTTGATTGGCACAGCTTCCAATATTGATCAATATTTAGAAACGGGAATGCTTCTTCTGCTTCTGCTGCTGCTGCTGGTGGTGATGAGGATGGCAATTTATTGATAAGATAAGTGGTAATTAAATTGGAGTTCAGTACACCAAATGAGGAAAGGAGCTTACCACGAAGCTCTGAAAATGCTACAGCGTACAAATGGGGAAAGGCGGCTTGATTCAGTCTGCCAAATTGCATATGATTTTCTAAAGAAACTGCAGGGGCCAGCCAACTTCCTTTATCCCTCCATCTGCCAGCAAGAAACATGATATCCATATATATTCATTTTAATGACAAACTATCTCCTCTTTCACCCCTATTGAGCAAGAGACAGAAATTCACCTATCTGCTTATTTGCTTCTCGCCCAATTCATTCTTTTTTCTTTTTCACTGCTTTATCTATATCCCTGTCTCCTTCCATCACACCTGCAGGCCTACATTGTTTTTTACGAAGCTACTTTTTAAAAAATATTACTTTAAAGACCGCCCCCGTCAATCTACCCTGGAAATGATAGAAAATTGCGATGAATCTTCTTCCTGACTATTACGTATTCTGCAGCACAAACCCAACACCAGGTACCAAATTCTTGTTTTACACTCGTTCAGAAAGTACACTTTTCAAAATACTGTGGCTGATCCTGAGAAAGTTATATATATATAAAAAGAGATCGGGATAGTCTCTCCCTACCCCCCCAGGGAATGGGGTGTATTATAATAAAATGTTTTTTTTTAAAAAAAAAAATGCTCATTTTCTCGATCCTTGAAAGATATTGATCATGCATTTTATCCACAAGAAAAGAACTAGTGTGAAATCCTTCACTATAAGAAGCCGAACATCCCAAAATACAACCACTTATACCTGAATTCAGGTGAGGGTTTGTTTTTTTCCCCCAGACAACTAAACACAGAGTTATAACTTCTGATTAAAATGTTACTCACACTTCCTTAGGAATTAGAGCAATACGTATTTACTTAGAAAAAAAAATCTTGCTGAATTCAGAAAGCAAGGAAGCATGCTTAAGATCTCAGCCTTAACCAAATGCTTTCACTCTCTCTTGAGGCTAGAAAGCCAAAAAAAGTTGGTCATACATGTAACGGGAAGTTTTATCTCTGCATTTAATGGACAGGAGAGAGCCTTCTGCTGATAACTTCCAAGAAGTGGAGCTAAAAATATCACATTGAGTAGGAGAACCTGCTATTTGGGGGAAGAAAAAGTGAAATGCAAGCATTCTAAAGAACCTATTTTTCCCCCTCTTATTATGGTATCTGTTCGTTTTCTCTATCCTCCATTTTAGCTCCTGGAAATCACTCACAAGGACCTACCAGGACCCATTTTGCCTCTGTGAAACGCACTAATTCCACTATAATTGATTTCTGACCTTCAGTAAAATTAACAACCAGAAGTTTTATGAGCAAGTCAACCTCTTTCTAACTTTGAGGTTTCAAAGAAGAATGGTAACTCTTTGGAAAAGTGAAAGTGGATTGCAGAATACTCTCTCTGTCTCTGTCTCTCTCTCTCTCACACACACACACAGACACACACACGCACACTTCTTTGCTGCCTGTTAAAGCACCAAGAAGGGGATACTGATAAATTTGAGCAGGGATGATGATTTTCAGCCTGTTTTAAATAGGGGTTAAAGTCACTGGGAGGTAGGAGTTCCCAGGGACATTAAGTCTCGCTTTAAGGACGGTGCCAGATGGATAAATTATCTTGTTACCCTTACTCAACTAGATGCCTACAAGAAATTCCACCGAGCAGGAGCCCCATGCGTTCAGAAGGAGACAGTCCATTCTTGATATGGAGAGCCTGTTTGGTGTGGTTGTTAAAGGCCCTTGACTACAAACTGGAAGATCATGACTTCTCGTCCTGACCTAAGGGGATTTTGGGCCAGCCCCTTCTTCTCAGTCCCAAGAACAAGAAGACAATGATGACCAGTTCAATAAAAAAAAAAAAGAGGTCACCAAAAAACCTGCAGGGAACTGTCCAGCCAATTGCAAGAAGTCGAAACTGACTTGAAGGCACACAAATAATGTCACGCCATGACACAAACATGGGCTCTTGGTGTGAAGATACACCCGCCGTGCACACAGAAAGACACGTCCTACCACATTCTCACCAGTCTTCACACTGGATCTAAGTCAGCTGAGGAACAAGAAGCAGGAAATCTTCCAACAGTAGACCTTTTTTCATCTCCTAAGCCAGTTGTTCTGGAAACCATTTTTCTTTTTGGAGCGGGCGGGGGGGGGGGAGGGAATGCTAGCTTCACGCCATACTCTTCACCAAAGATGTCACATCTATTTTCACATATAGAACTTGCTGAGGTAATGAACAAATAATAGTTTATTGGTTGGTTGGCTTTAGGGATTAACCTACTGCAAGAACTTGAAAAACGGGGGAAAAACAACCTAAGCTTATTTGGTAAAGAAACAGAATTATGCAAATCCCAAGTGTTTATGCATTATTCCTGACCCCCCCCCCCTCCACTGCAAATACACATGCTCCTTCATCAGCATATGCAGGACCTCCCCAGCCCCACTCCCCCACCACCACCACCATGACGCACAAATGCATCACAACAAACTTTGCAGTGAAACCAAAGGAGCACCTTCACTACAGCACTTCCGACCCTCATTTGGAAGATCTCTGCTTCCGGTTATGTTTACAAATCTCTCTCTCTCTCTCTCTCTCTCTCTCTCACACACACACACACACACACACACACACACACGTTACATACACATGCACACACACTTTTGATTCATTCTTTTCTCACAAATCCAGGGGTGGGGATGGGGGGGTCACACAAAGCCCAACTTTCCACCTGCCCAACCTCAGAAGGCGAGTTCTTCTTTCAAGCCCCTTTCAGGGGGGGATTGTGCAATGCACCGGAGCATAAATTACCAGGCAAAAAAAGGGGCTGCCATCGGAGGACAGGCCAAGCTGCGAAAAAAGATGAATGGAGGTTAGCCAGAACCAAGCTTGAGCGTGGCGTGTTGTGAGGGGAGCTGTGCAGCCCTGTCTAAGGTGTGTTTACTTAGAGAGACAACCCCAGCTGAAGATGCCTAACCAACGAGTTGCGAAGAACAACACAACCTGGGAAAGAGGCGGGTGGGTGGGGTGGGGTGGGTGGGGGAAGAGGTATTAACTTCTTCCTGCCAAAATGTATAGGTGGTTTTTTTTGGGGGGGGGGAGAGGGGAGGTCTCCTCTTCCACGTGTCACAACTCCATCCTCTTTTGTTGCCCAGGTTCTCACCTCTCACCCAAGTTTGTACACAGGCTTATTGGTACGACCTGGGGAGCGGAGGGCGTGTGTGTGTGAGTGTGTGTGTGTGTGTGTGTGTGTAAGCACCAGAGGGGGAGGACCGCCTTTCTCCCTCACTCTCGCACAGCGTGTCATTTCTTTGTGCCTGAACCAAGCCTTTCAGGAACCTAAACACCCCGGTAGGTGACAACACACACACACACACCCCGTCCTCCCGCCCCTGTCATCTTCCAAGGCAGCAGTTCTGCTGGGGCGCGGGGCACTTTCTCTTTCCCCTGAGCCGCCAGGCCACGCGCACTTCCCCGCGAGCCCGGGGGCTCTCGGTGGGGCGGGCTGCGTGGATGGCTGGCTTGCTTCCGAGTAGAACTGCACGTCTCCCTCGCTTGCGAACACAGACGCGCGCACACACGCACACACGCACACACAGAAGCAGAGAGCGCGGCGGCGGCGGCTGGCGGTTCCTTTGTTGGCCCCTCCGCCCGGGCAGGCGTGGCGGGTCTCGGGAAGCGGAGGAGAGCTCCGGGCGCGCGGTCCAGCTCCTCCGGGCTTTTTTTTTTTGGGGGGGGTGGTGGTGGTGGTGGTGGTGGTGGTGGAGGTGGGGGCGCGTGGGGAGGGAGGGGGCGTCCCGCCCGCCCGCCTACCTTTGTGCATGCCGGTGAAGCGATCCTTGAGCACGGTGAGTTCGTAGATCTTGCCGAATTCCTCGAAGAGCGGCTTGAGGTCGCTCTCCTCCAGGTTGCGCGGGATCTGCCCGACGAAGAGCTTGATGGCATCGTGGTCCTTCATGGCGATGGAGCCCCCCGGGCCGGGCGCCGGCGCCGTCAGCCCGTTCATCCTCGCGGCGCTGTTCGTGGTGCTGAAAGCGGCGCTCTCCGCCTGCGGCGGCGGCGGCGGCGGCGGCGGGGGCGGCGGCGGCGGCGGAGAGGGGGGGGCGGCTCCGCCGGGAGGCGGCTGGTGCTGCTGCTGCTGCTGCTGCTGCTGCGCCAGCCCGTTGGCCAGAGTAGCCATGATGTTCCCAGCAGGCGCTGCCCCGCCCCGCCCGCCCCGCCCCGGCGAGCCCTGCCTGCTTGCGCCGCGCGGGAGCAGGGGCGAGGGAGGGACGGGGGCGGCGGGGGGCGGCGGCGGCTGCTGCCCAGCCCGGACTCCCCCGCGCCGCGCTCAGCCGGATCTTCCCCGCTTTGCCTGGGCGACGGAAGGCGCTCCACTCCGCTCCGCTGCGCCTCCTCCTCCTCCTCCTCCTCCTCCTCCCTCCTGGCCCCCCCCCCTCCCTCGGCGGCGGCGGCGGCGGCCACTGGGCCCGGTGACGTCAGCTGACTAGCCCTGGACTACTCGCATATGATTAGCATAAGGAGAGGCTTCGGCCAATCAGGGAGGGAGGGAGGGAGGGAGGAAGGGGAGAGGGGTGGGGAGGGGGCGCCCGGAGAGGAAGGCAAGCCGAGCGAGCGTCTGTAGATCCGAGCTGCAGCGCGGGCTCAGCCGGGCAAGAGGCAGGAGGCGCGGGGGGTGGGGGTGGGGGTGGGGGGTGTCTCCGGAGAGGGGCCGGCGGTGTGCGTGTGGGGGGGGGGGAACCCACGTGGGCGCAGGGGAGCGGGGCCCTTGCAGAGGGAGGCGGGAAGGGACCCTTCCCCTTATTTGCGGGAGGGGTGGGAGTTCCCGGTGAAACTCACCCCATCCCCTGTGTGTGTGTGTGTGGTGTGTGTGGAGTGACAGAGAAGTGGGACCTTCCAGGAGTTCAGGCAATGGAGAGTTAAAGGAACTGCTCCTGGGTCTGGCATTCTTCCTTGTCCATACACACACACACACACACACACAACTCTTACAACAGTCTAGCACTGTTTCAGAAGATGTTTGGAACTGATAGTAGTGGGCTTCTAGAATCTAGTCCCTCACTGGCCCTCTTACATCAGATATCTAGGCAGGACCGAGAATAGAGCCAAGCGCCAGCCAGCTCTTCTGATAAGTAATTGGACCTGAGACAAGCAGAGACCTGTTTGCAAGTCCTCAGCTTACAACGACTTAGCACATGTTTGAAGTTACAGTGGTGTTGAAAATAGAGAGTTATAACCGCTCCTCACAGTTATGACCTTTGGGGCGTCCCTGTGGTCAAGTGATCAAAACCAGCATGGTAAATACCAAACTTCTTCTGGTCAATGAGCATGTGCAGAGTTCCTTGCCCTCACTTGCTGTTTCCAAAGATTGAGTGAAGCTTTAGGCTCAGGACAGAATTTAATATAATTGATTAGGTGTTTCTAGCCAAGAATAACACAAGATCGCTCCAATTTGTATCCCTACCTACACACACACACATGACTCAGATTGATGTTCTAGTGTGTGTCTTCAGGGCTGAGTGGGTATTTAGATTTGTGCATAAGAAGTTGGCCTAAGGATCTATTACAGCCACATTCCTTGTTGGTTGAGCAAATATGTTTGTTGGGAAGGGAGCGTGACACCCTTGAGGCATCCCAAAACTTGCATGGATGGGATAACTTGATGTTGGAAAGCAACAAAATCTGCCTTGATGGAGAAAATGGGAAGTTCTGAATCACTGAGAGTTGTTCAGTGATATAGAAATAATAACAACAGTAATAATAATAATAATAATAATAATAATAATAATAATAATAACAACAACAACAACAACAACAACAACAGCAGCAGCAACAACAACAACCACCACCTCTGGAGACCACTTGAACACCATCAGCATTGACAAAAGCACCATAAGTCAATTGCAAAAGACACCTTTACTTGGAACAGTTTACAATCTGTGACAATATATTTAGAAAATAGAACAGAATAGAATTACAGAATAGAATAGAATAAAACAGATTGTAGAAGAGTTGTAGAATAGAATAGAATAGAATAGAATAGAATAGAATAGAGAAGAGAAGAGAAGAGAAGAGAAGAGAAGAGAAGAGAAGAGAAGAGAAGAGACGAGACAAGTTTTTTGGCCAAGTGTGATTGGACACACAAAGAATTATAGTTATTATTAAACAACAACTCCCTATCCCAGGTGCTTGGGAAGGATTTGATAGGTAGACAAAATGTCAAATCCAGTCTAAACATCTGGTTTACTGTGCAACCAACCATAATTAATATATGGGCTGGGCTGAGTTGTAGACAGCCACTCGGGAAAACTGGAAAAATATGAATGGTACCACAGAGCAATAGAATCCACCAGGTAGAAGGGGACATTTTGGCCATATTCTGTTCAGTGCAAGAATCCAGGTTAAACTATCCCAGATGATTGATGTCCAGCCATGGCGTGAATTCCTCCAAAGAACAAGAATCCATATTGATTTCATTGTTGACTCTATAGGAGCAAGGACAAGGGTCAACCAGTAAGTCAGAGATGAAAAACATCTGGACGAGAGGCTGTTCTTCAAACCGTGTCCAAGCTCAAAAGTATCTGGTAGCACCTTTTCCAACTAACACATGTTCTTACAAGACAGAAACTTTTGTAAGCTGGAGCTTATGCATTTTAAGGACATGTATGAGACAGAAGAACATCTACAAGATTCCTCATTGTTTGCCCCTGGGGACTAACAGTCTTGTTTTACTATAAGCCCTAATAGGCCACCCATGCAAACCTTCAAAGGAACCAGTGGCCAGTTCTCATGAGATCCATCCGGAGCAGTAAGATGGCCTCACTGTCACACAGTCACACAGCAAAGATGATGGTCCCTGGGCCACTTGTAGCCTCCACAAAGCCTGGGAGATCTCCCCAGAGAATTTAGCCTTCCTGCCCTAATTTTTCAGCAGCAGCAGGATTATTGTTGATAGGCAACAACTTGGTTCACTGCCAAAACCTGAGAGTCAGCTGATCTCTTTCGAAGTGTAGATTGCGTATCAGCTGGTTCGTAAGGGATTTCTTGGGCCTGTGCCACGGCCCACCTTGCCCTGAAGAGCTTGCATCCAGCGTCGCTACCCAAGAACATCTATTTCTTGCTTCTCTGTCTCTTCACAGCTCTGCCTCGACGGGCTTGTCGCTTCCAGCCGATGTGTTCAGCAAAACAATCCTTCACACCTGTTCAGGGCGCCTGCCCACATCTCTATAAATACCCCCATCTGTGAATAGGAAATATCAAACGTTACCTGTAAATGAGGGATGCTATCGTGACCTGGTTTACTGGGAATCCTCCAAGCTCCAAATGCACTGGCCATCCCCTGGGTGGATGGGGGCAGTGGTGGGATTCAGCCGGTTCCCACCAGTTCTGCAGAACTGGGGGCTAATTTTTTTGTTGCCCAGGCCCAGAATGGACTTCTGGAAGCGGCATCCACACAGAGAACCGGTCGTTCACCTATTTGAATCCCACCACTGGATGGGGAGGGTTAGGGTTATAAGAGGAAAATTAATTTGCACAGACTCCCAGATCTGACCCCTAGCCACAAGGCGGTGTGTGTGTGTGTGTGTGTGAAAGCATCAACTCTCAACCCGCAGAAGAATCCTGTTCGATCTCATCATTCTTTATGCCTCCTTTCCTCTATTCTTTTGGCCCACCAACACTTAGGACTATTGGTTTAGCGAGTGTTTGAGAGAGTTTACAACCGCTCCTCACCCTTAGGGCTTTTGTAGCCTCCCCGCGGTCATGTGATCAAAATTGCTTGGCCACCAGCCTGACTTTACAAATGGTTACAGCATCCTGGATCACATGATCCCCATCTGAGACCTTCCCAGGCAACTTCCAACAAGCCAAGTCAATGGGGGATGCTGGATTCCCTTAACAACAGCATGGTTCACTTAACAGACATGGCAACCAAGGTTGTAAGATTGGGTACAACTCACTTAGTGACAGAAGTCTGGCTCCCAATTGTGGTGTAAGTGGAGGACTGTTGTTGTTAGTTGCAAAGTCATGTCCGACCCATCGTGACCCCATGGACAACGTTCCTCCAGGCCTTCCTGTCCTCTACCATCTTCTGGAGTCCATTTAGGCTCACGCCTACTGCTTCAGTGACCCCATCCAGCCACCTCATTCTCTGTCATCCCCTTCTTCTCTTGCCTCAACCTTTCCCAACATTAGACTCTTCTCCAGTGAGTCCCTCCTTCTCATTAGGTGGCCAAAGTATTTAAGTTTCTGCTTCAGGATCTGGCCTTCTAAAGAGCAGTCAGGGTTGATCTCCTCTAGGACTGACCGGTTTGATCGCCTTGCACTCCAAGGGACTCACAGGAGTCTTCTCCAGCACCAGAGTTCAAAGGCCTCAATTCTTTGGCGCTCGGCCTTTTTTATGGTCCAACTTCCACAGCCATACATTGCAACTGGGAAGACCATAGCCTTGACTATACGCACTTTTGTTGACAGGGTGATGTCTCTGCTTTTTAGTGTGCTGTCTAGATTTGCCATGGCTTTCCTCCCCAGGAGCAAGCATCTTTTAATTTCTTGGCTGCAGTCCCCATCTGCAGTGATCTTGGAGCCCAGGAAAATAAAATCTGTCACCACCTCCATTTCTTCCCCATCTACTTGCCAGGAATTGAGAGGGCCAGATCAGATTGAATGCAACCAGTTCCTGCTGGAATGGTTAGCTTACTATGGGTGGTGATGTGAGCCTGGCAGAATTGCACACAGGAACACCTTCCAGGCTGCCTTGTTGCAAGGAGAGCAACTTTTGGTCCACTCCTCATATTGTTTAAGATTCAGACACAGGTCTCATGACCACATGTCTTTTTCTGGTGCCGTGGACTCTGCCATTACCTTTCAGTTGCTTAAAATTGACCTTCAAGGTGTTAAGACTGGATATTGTAAGGGAAGATGGGGGGGGGGGAATGGGAAGTAAAGTAATAGAAATTGAAAATAGTGGGAGGATAATCTGGTTCTTTCCACTTCCTGCTTTTAGCTAGGTTCACTTCCCCTTTGCTTTACCCCTGCTGCCCACCTTGCCTTGACAGAAAGCCCCCCTGTGTGACCTCAACTCACCACAATTTGCTTATCTCAAGTGTGTTAGATTTCGGGGTGGGTGGGTGGGGGAGAAACCAAAAACAAAATAACACCGAGGCTCTATTTGTAGAATATGCTGCAATCGGTTTGCTGGGCTTCGCAGAACATTTGGAAAACATGTTACATTTTAGTGGATTTCTATTAATTGCACATCCACGTCTCCATCTTAATGGAAGGGGGAAACCTTGTTATCCCAAAGCATTTATTCCCTTTCACTGTCCATTCTCCACAGCAGGACTCTGAAATGTAACAGCATCACCGGGGCAGGCGCTACACTATCCCTGTTGCACTGAGATTCATGGCACCATACTGGTTGAGAATGGCAGGAGCTGAAGTCTCATAAGATCAGGAGGAACATCATTCTCCAGCTTTCTTCTGCGTTCTGCCCAACTTTGTCATCTTAACCATTGGCAAAGATCAACACTACTTACCACGTATGGATTTCTGGCTGGATCTAAAGTTGTCTTATATGGAATGTGTGAAATGCAGTTAAGACAACTCCTATTAACTCCTATTCAAGGTGCTGGTGATGCCCTATAAAGCCCTAAATGGCTTGGGTCCGGACTATCTAAGGGAACACCTGCTGCCGGCATCAACTTCCCATCGTCCTGTGCGCTCCCATTGGGAGGGTGCTGCCGATCAGGGAATGCCGGCGGGTGATCCCCAGAGGGAGGGCATTCTCTGTGGGTGCGCCTGCCCTTTGGAATGATTTACCTGTGGAACTCCGGACTGCCCCCGACCTGCGCTCATTTCTCCGGGACCTGAAAACCTGGCTTTTCGATCTATCTGGCCTGGACTGAAGGGGTTTTTAGTTTTAAGTTTTAACATTGTTTTATTGTTGGACTATTATTAATTTAATTCTTTTTAATTCTATTTGTATCTTAATTTATATTGTCTTTTAAATATTGCCCTGTAAACCGCCCTGAGTCCTTTGGGAATAGGGCGGTATAGAAAACTAACTAACTAACTAACTAACTAACTAACTAACTAACTAACTAACTAAATAAATAAATAACCTTAAAACTGGACATATATACTGGCGGTTTTCTGTGCATAGAGTGCTCACTTGAGGTCCCCAGGCCTTCTGTACTATCTTTGTCTTCTTTAGCATATCCAGTAAAACAAATCAGAAATGCTACTTGATAGCCGTTTTTCCCCCCTTTGGCCATTCTTTAATTTTAAAAAGGGGTGGTTTTATTTTAGTGAGTTATTGTTGCTAAAAATGCAGCTGGGGAAACATGGACTGACTGTTGGGACATCCTAAAGGATCCAAGAAAGAGCGGGGAAAGGCTACAGGGATAATTCGATTTAGAAGAGGAGGGGGATGTATTTATCGCAAGAAGGATTTTTGACTAAAGATCATCACTAGCCATTAAGGAATATTATTTCACTGGGGAAGGTTGGATGGAGGAAAAAAAAATAAAACAAGACCCTCAAATGGTGTGAGAAGCAGTTTGGTCTAGAGGTGAAGGCTCCAGGCTAGAAACCAGAAGAAGGTGTGTTGTAGTTCTGCCTTAGGAAGGCTGGCTGGGTGACTTTGGGCCAATCACCAGGAGACGGTGAGTTCTAGTCC
>JAKJMR010000066.1:967678-995185 GCA_024449315.1 Daboia siamensis
CAGCTGGGTGACTTTGGGCCAATCACCAGGAGACGGTGAGTTCTAGTTCTGCCTGAGGCACAAAAGTTGACTATGGGCCAGTCCCTCTCTCTTAGCCTAAGCCTCCTCACAGGGTTGTTGTGGACAAACAGGAGGAAGCAATATTCAGTGTGTTCACGGTCTCGAGTTATTTATAAAAATAATAAAGGCAAGTTTCTAAATGAGACATATAAATACATAAATCTTGCTGGCGTTACAGTCACATCCTCAGGGGATGAATTATTTTTTTTTAAATAAATAAATAAATAACAAAAAAAGCTACCTAAGGGGGCTAAAACAAATAATCCCCATTGCTTCATTAGCCTCATGCTGGGATTCTTTGATTACTAAAGTCTGGGCATCAGTTTTCCCAACACAAGGAGTATCCGGTCATCCAGAGGGAAAAGAAACGAAACCAAAACATTTTAATTGCAAATAAGGACCTAAATTGGGGTTGAATGTTAAGATTCAAATCAAGGGATTTTGTCTTTGTCCTGGAAAAGGCTTGGTCCTCAAGTTTAGTTGATTGACTTCTCAGCCAGACCCATCTTTCAGATCTGGGTTTGGCTAGTCTAGAAAAAAGAAGGACTAGCGGGGGGCACAAAATAGCAATAGTCCAGTGTTTGAGGGGCTGCCCCAAAGAAGAGGCAGTCAAGCTGTTCTCCAAAGCACCAGAGGGAAGGACAAGAAGCAACGGATGGAAACCAATCAAGGAGAGAAGCAACCTGGAATTAAGGAGAAACTTCCTGACAGCGAGAACAATTAACCGGCGGAACGGCTTTGCCTTCAGAAGTTGTGGGTGCTCCATCACTGGAGGTTTTTAAGAAGTGACTGGACAGCCACCTGTCTGAAATGGGACAGGACCTCCTGCTTGAGCAGGGGGCTGGACTAGAAGACCTCAAAGGTCCCTTCCAGCTCTATTCTGATTGATTGATTGACAGCTCCTGGTCCTTTCAGACACGGTAGATTTAAAAATCCCAGAGTCTCCAGTGGCCATTCTGGTAGATGCTTTGGACCTGGAGAGGGGATCCTTCCAATTTAGATTCAATACATCAACCAATCAGACAAATAAGCGCGGGACGGTCTCCCCGCTGGGAAGACCACAGACTTCTCTCTCACCCTCAGCAAAGCCGGTTAGTTCATTAACTGAATCCAGGCAGTCAATAATTCAATAAGAGTATTCAAAGTCAGCCAAAGGGCCCTACAGAGAGAGGTTTTGTCTCTCGCTTGTGAGAAGACATTGAAACTCTTTCATGCCTTGGTCAAATCTTGAGTTCTTGGGACTCACCATCCTATCTTCCCAAAAGGTAGAAGAGTTTTCAATACCCCCAATGCAGGCCCATTGAAGAATGTGGCTTCTGCAGATTGTGGCTTTGTGGCCAAGGGTGGGTAATGGTTTTATGTGCCCCAAGATCAGGCTGGTCCTTGTAAATGTGCCCGAGAGTTTCCCCAGGTGGGAAAAAATATATCAAAGAGCATGGATGGAACATCAATGTGGAAAGTGCCACTGTAAACGCCACCGCCCCCCCCCCCCCCCCCCCCCCCGAAAAAAAGTAAAATTAATAAAAAGTTGTATTTTGATCAATATACTTTTCTGGCATTTTTTTAGTATTTTTATTCTATATTTTTGAGCATGGCTTTGTACGTTGTGTTCCCATGGACTTAACGCACAGAGTATCTTCCCGTGATTATTTTAGAGTGAGTTTTAGTGTAATCTATTTCCTTGATGCCCTACCTTTTCTTCTTCTCTCCTTTGAAGAAGGTTGCTTTCCATTCTTGAACACTTAACATCAAAGGGTTCCTAAATCTTTAGTGAGGATGTCATGTCTTTTGGATCCTGAGGGCTCCATGCAGTGGGGATGGTGAGCTGAGAAGGAATGTTAGATCATCACTATGTGTCATCTCTCTAAAGATATGGTGACTGTGGTTGGGCTGCTCCTCAATATGGCTGAGACCACACAGTTCTACCAGGCCAGCTTTCTGCAACTTAGTGACCTTCAGATGCATGGGGATTACAATCCCAGAATTCCCTTTTAGCCTTGTGCCGGGAAAATCATCACGTTTTTTGATTATCTATTTATTCGTTCCAGGAATGATAAAATTGAGAGGGCCTTGGTTGAGCAATCCCTACACACAAACCCGCCATGCAGAATCTAACCGTAGGTTGTCCTCAACCTAGGATGGTTAACAATTGTTTGATGTCCCAATGGCATTGAAAATAATGTCCTCACGCTCAACGGCCCACACAGCATCCCTGTGGTCACGTGATCAAAATACAGGTGCTGGGGAATCCGCATGTATTTATAATGGATCCCAGGATAATCACCTGAGCATCATTTACATCCTTCCTGGGGTGGGTGTGTGTTTCAACAAGCAAAGCCAATGGTGCAGCGGAAACTGGGTTCACTTTATGATCATGTGATTCTCTTAACAACCCCAGCAATTTGCTTAATGACCATGGCCAGATAGATCAGCAGTGACTCATTCAATGACCTCATTACTTAGAAATGGAAGCTCCCATCCCAATTGTGGTGATAAGTCAATCCTCGCAGGCAGGATTCAACTGCACACCTGTTGTCCAATGATGAGGGGCATGTTGTCCAATGATGAGGGGAATGTTTTTTTTAACACCAACATTCATCTTAATAGGAAGTAATTCACTGAGATTTGGAGGAAGTGGAAATCTATCAGAAGAGAGCTGGAAGGGACCTTGGAGGTCTTCTAGTCCAACCCCCTGCTCAAGCAGGAGACCCTGTGCCATTTTAGACAGGTGACTGTCCAGTCTCTTTTTAAAAACCTCCTGTGACGGAGCACCCACAACTTCTGGTGGCAAGCTGTTCCACTGGTTGATTGTCTTCACCGTTAGGAGGTTTCTCCGTAACTCTGGGTTGCTTCTCTCCTTGCTTGGTTTCCATCCGTTGCTTCTTCTCCTGCCTTCTGGTGCTTTGGAAATGGTTGTGAAAGGGATCTCTGTACCACACTTTGGATTCTTTGTTGGAAGGGAAGTGATCTAATCAAAACAATCACCTGATCAAAATGAGTCCTCTCCTTTAACTTCCCTTCTGATCAAACTCAAACCAAATATTTCCCACTGAGAAATTTGGCCAAAACATTCGCAAGGCGGAGTTAGGTGTGTGATTTTTCTGCCTCTCTTTGGAGACGATTAGTGTCTGTGTGATGGTGGTGGTGGGGAAAGCATTAGGTCTTTCCATCCCATCTAATCCTAAAGCCAACCCCATCCCCCACCCCCAAAGGATATGCTGAATCGACTGGTTTGTGCTAAAGAAAGGAAACCAGATTTTTTTTTTTACCCCCGTTATTAAATATTTTTTTGGCCAACAATCAGAGACTGTTAAGCAGGATATTAAACACGGGCAAATATAACAAGAGTCAGCAACAGTTTATTACTGCAATAGAGAATGAAATATTTAACTAGTTAAAGTTTAATAAAGCTTAATTGGAAGAGGATTAAAAAATAATGAATATAGGTTCTTAAGGAAGAGGCATGCTTGGTTCTGCCCTCCTGCCAGCGTGCTTCAGAGGCCAGCTAGAGAGACCAAAGATGGCTTGGACTGCTTGCTCCATAAAGCCATCCTTGGGGGATACGCGGGTGTATCTGGATCATGTCAATATTGGTTGGGCTCACTAATGATTCTGTCCTCTCAAGTTTTCTGCAATTAACAACAACAACAAAAAAAGAACTCTGCCTTTATTGTCATTTTCAAGTTTTCAGCATTCTTGCAGTTCTGCGGGCAAGTCTCCCTGCTTTTAACGTGACAGCCCCCAACACGCCCTGCCCCCCTTTTCCCCCCAAATATTTGTCCTGGTTGTGCTTCTTTTTCCAATTAGGGCCACGCAGAAACAACATCTCGCATTTTTTTAGCGTTCTGAGAGAGGACATAACGTTTATTTCGGAAGCCTCTTTTCAAAGGGAATGTTTTTCAGTGACCCCTGCACAAATGGTCTCTGACAATCTAACACTTCTTTGGTGATGATGATCAAGGAGTGTGTGAAGATGTTCACGTTCATGGCCCAAATTTCTGTTCCCTGGCCTGCATGGATTTGGCTTCCTAGGGACCACCAAAATTTGGGTAAAGGCATTTTTCTTCCCAGGCCTTTTGCAGACTGAGCAATGCAGGCAGGCAGGCAAGTTTCTGAATAACAGAAAGAGACCTAATGGAAGACAACAGCCACCGCACAATTACCTGGCCTAATAAAGTCACCCTCCAGAACACTAGCCAAAGAAATTTGAATTAAATTCTCAGATACTTGGAGAATAAGGGTAGAAAGAGAGAAGCCACTTTCCTCGGGAAGGAATCTCTTGAGAAATTACAAAGCCGATTTCAGGACAACATTGACTTCATCCCTTATTATCATCTTCTTCTGACACGTACCCAGGCTGTATTCACAACACTTTTAATGTGATTACCGGATTAACCCATTTACCAGAGTTCCAGAATAATCAGAGTAGCCCAACCAACCGGTGTCGTTCACCAGGCTTCCAAAGGAAAACCAAAACGTAAGACCCAACCTCAATTCTGAAGCCTGGTCTTTCTTTTAATGTGGGCCGGGGGTGTGTGTGTCTTCAAACGTGGCCCTTTTATGACTTGTGGACTTCAACTCCCAGAATTCCTCAGCCAGGCATGCTGGGAGTTGAAGTCCACAAGTCCTAAAAGGGCCAAGTTTGAAGAGCCCTTTTTTTTTAACGAGTCAGGAATTTTGTGTGATCCTAAGCATGCATGCACGCAGTTCCTTCTCTCTGGACTCTTCCTTCTTTTAAAGAAAAGTGGGGAAGTTTATAGAGGGCATCTGGATCCCAAGAAGTTGTCTAACATGTATCCTAATGTACAGTCTAAATGTTGGAGATGTGGTAGTTTAGAAGCCACCTATTTTCATATGTGGTGGACTTGTAGAAATATAAAAGCTTTTTGGATCAAAATTTGGTGGAACATTCAAAAGATTTTTAAGAGAAAGATAAAGTTTTCTCCGCAATTGTTTTTATTGGGTATTCTTGTAGATTGTGATGTTAAAGAAACTAATTTGATGTTGAATATGAAAACAGCAGCACGGTTACTGGTGGGACAATATTGGAAGAAGGATAGTTTGCCTACTATAGAAGAATGGGTGTTTAAAGTTTTGAATCTTGCAGAAATGTCTAAGATTTCTGCTTACTTGAAAGACCATTCACAGGAAAGATATATTTCAGTTTGGAGGAGATGGATAGATTATATTCAGAACAAATATGGGACCAAAAAGTTCCATGTAGCTTATGAGTAGATTTTAGTGGGATATTGTTATTGGTACTCTGTATGTAGTTATGTTAAAGGGGAGTTAAAGCACATTATGAATTTGGTTAATTGTATATTATGCATAATTTTTATTTAGAATGTGATTATTATAACTATAATCCTGTATTTAGCTCTGGGAAGTAGGGGGGGGAAGTGGGTGGGTTTGGGGGGGGGATTTGGGGATATATTGTAAAATTTTGTTTTTGTAAAACTTTTTAATAAAAAAAAAGAAAAGAAAAAGAAAAATGGGGAAGGAAGAAAAATAAGAAGGGTTAAAAAAAACCAACTTGTCTATCTTTGATGGCTTGGGCATGGAGAGGACGTTTACAACTCTAGAACTGCAGAAAGTCAACCAGTTAATTTTTTTCTGCCCCTCCTGGGACAGATAAAGCTGACTTAGTAAAATCACAAATGGCTTTTCACCTCTAATGGGGGTATTAAAGACACCAGAATGCAGCAAGCAAGCAAGAGGTGGGGGTGGGGGGGGGAAAGACATAGACATTTGAGAGATGCTATCCTAAACCTTTCTTTGGGGTGTTTTGGCTTGGATGCCGATTTAAGGGAAAGGAGAGTTGCAGAGTGCCATCTCTGATGGCTGCTCGAAAACTCATCAGAGTTCCTTTTAGGTTAGGAAAACAAGGCCTGAACCAGAGAGAAGACCAGCCTGGCTTTTAACATGATGGGGTGTTTACTTTGACAATAAGCTTATTAGTGAACTCAGCTCCCTGCTGTTGAGCTGTACATAGCTGAAACCTTCAATTAAAAGCAAGCTGGGTTGGGGTATGGTGGAAAGGGGGAAGAGAGAAGTCTTAGCATTTGCAGGAATGCAGAAATGCTTCAGAAACTGGGACTTCTGAGAAAGCAAAGGTTTTAATTTCCCCTGCATAGATCTACCAGGGATATCAGATCAGTTGCAGACTTCTGAGGAACTGGCCTCATCCCTTCAGGGTGTTGAGGCAGACAAAGCACGGTGAACATGCCAGCTCTACAAAGAGTCTTCAATCGATGGCTATGGGCCAGAGAAGATTATCAACAGCTCCAGAAGAACCACAGAACTGTATGCTTGAGGAGCTCCAGCTGCAAGTGATTTGTACCCAAAGCCAAAAGGCAAATGGGAGGAGAGAGGAGGTCCCAGCTGGTGGAGACACTTAGCAAATCAATACTATGGAGTGTCAACTATCACGGTGAGGAGGTAATTGCTTCCTTACCATCAGATGGTAGTTATCGGTACAGTCCTAATGAGTAAGCAAGATTATTTATTTATTTGTTAAATTTATTTGCCACCTATTTCACCATGGGGCTACCGCAACTGGCTTAGATAAGAAAAGGAAAAGAGTGCACACAGAACAGAAGTAAAATAATAGAAAAAAACAAACAAACAATGACAAATGGGAACAAATGACTTCAATATGTTGACCAAGAGGATGGACAGGTGGAAAGCTGAGACTAAGAGGGGGCAAAGGTGGAGTCTCCCATCAAGCTAGCAACCACCTCCAGGGTGGTAACTCTCCCATTTGGTCCCCAAACCAACTGGCAGAGCCAGGTCTTCAGGTTCTTGCAGAAGGATAGGAGAGTGGGGGTGGGGTGGGGGCAGGAAGCTCCAACATTTAGTATCTTCTACTGTAGTTCTAGAGGTGTGATGGCTCAGCGGTTAAAAACACTGAGCTGGTCCACTGGAAAGACAGTCTGGGTTCGAAACACAAGCTCTGTATAATGGGGTGAGTGCCCATTCCTTGCTCCAGCTCCTGCCCCCCTAGCAGTTAGAAAGCATGCAAATGCAAGTAGATAAATAGGTACCACTTTGACAAGAAAGTAATAGCATTCCGTGAGCCTTTGGCATATAGCCATGCTGGCCACACGGCCATGGAAGTTGTCTTCAGACAACACTCATTTCCTTGGCCAAGAAACAGAGATGAGAACTGCGCCCTAGAGTCAGACACGACTGGAGAAGAAAATCTTTACTTTTACTGTAATTCTGAATAGAGATTGTTTGATGATTTATTCCAGTCCATATTCAACATATCCAATATTTCTTTAGGATACACTTGTTAGCTAGATCAAGGCAACCTGTGCTCTTCTTCAACCTTCACTTAGCAACCCAGAATTATCTCTCTGTAGAATTGTTCCAGCTGACTCATCTGCCACTCTTTAGCTGTACAGCAGCACTGGGTGAGAAATTAGGCTCTTAGCAGCCCTGCTATACCCAGAGGAATTCAGAGAG
The DNA here is from genome assembly GCA_024449315.1 of Daboia siamensis. Lineage (NCBI taxonomy): Eukaryota > Metazoa > Chordata > Lepidosauria > Squamata > Viperidae > Daboia > Daboia siamensis. The sequence continues at coordinate 975,206 of JAKJMR010000066.1, forward strand.
GACAAGCTCCAGGGAGTCCAATTCGTCTTCCACGACTCGATTAGGCTGATAATTGTCTTTAAAGGGTATATTTAGAAGTTAGATGGTGGGTTTACTGTGATCGCCTTCAGTATGGATCTTGGTGGCTTGATTAGGAATGGCAGTTGGAGAAGAGATGGACTTGATTGTGACATGAGCTTTTGAGGCCAGAATCTGCTTCTTCCCAGGCAGGAAATGTTAATTATAGTTCCATTTGCCCTGGACAGTATCCAAATGGTGCAATGTCCTCAAAGAAACCCCAGCATAGATTTGCGCATCATTGAAAATGTGGGCTACAATGATGACAAATTCTTCTGTACATATTCCTTCTGTAATAATTCCTGGCGTTTTCACTTTGTTTTCTCCCATAGTTCTCGAGGCAGCTAGAAATGGTGGGAAATACTGGTGGCTTGTTTTAAGTTCTCTTCTGCTTTTATAGGCCTTATGACAACTGACCGCATAAGACCTATAAAAGCAGAAGAAAGCTGAAACAAGCTACTTCAACCAAAATTCAGCTGATGAGGTTACCTAGCCTGGGGATGAAATGTTTGGAAACTAAACAACAAGTTCGGGTATCAAACCAACAACGTATCTTGAGGCAACTTTTCATAATGATCCAGATGTTGTTATCATCTCCTCCTCCTCCTCCTCCTCCTCCTCCTCCTCCTCCTCCTCCTCCTCTTCCTCCTCCTCCTCCTCCTCCTCCTCCTCATCATCATCATCATCATCATCATCAAAATGTCACCATCATCACAGAATAACATTTGATGTGTTGATATCAACCAGGGCTTGCTTCGTATGTTCCTTCTGCCTATTTCCTCAATCTGGAAAGATCTTCAGTTTGTCACAGTCTAATTCATCATCTTCACTCTTAGTAAGCAAAGGTAAAGTTTCTCTTGACTTTGGTCCATGTTGACTGCAAGGCCACAGCCGTGCGGGGTTTCTTGGCAATAATATGGAAGTCTTTTCTCATTGATGTCTATTATTTATTAATCTATTAATAATAAGTAGGGCTGTGCAAAGCTTCAGGTTGGGATTCAGTTCAAAGGCAGTTCAAATGAATAACTGGATCAAACTGACTTTCCGGGTTGAGTTGACGATTGTGACTGAATCATCAAATTCAATCAGGAACATGCAAAGCCTCCTTCCCCCTTTTGAAGTTGATTAAAAACTGGATCGAATCAGCCTGATTTGACACTTCAGACTGAAGCATTGCATCAACTTGATCTTCTTAATTGATTCAAATAATCAAAGAGGACTGAACTGTCAGCTTGCATTGAGTTGACATTTTGAATTAGATCAGGGACTGGCTATGCAGCCCTAATAATTAAGTGTCAGCCACAAATTTAGGTCATCTCTTGATTTTGGATCTTGTAAATAAGGGGTGGGAAACTTCTGTCCCTCCAGTTGTTCTTGAATTACAACTAGCAGAATCCCCCAAAAGAATGGCCAATGATGCAAGATGCTAGGAGTTGCAGTCAGTTTTGCCTGCTGGGGGTTCTGGGAATTTTAATTCAGCAACATCTTCCTCACTTCTGAAGCATACGCACTGGTCCTAAAGACAAATTTATGGAAAACCTCACTATATACTTCAAGTCAATTTCTGATTCAACGCTTTGCAAGAAACAAATGCAGCTGTGGCAGGAATGTATGTTGCATGGTATCATGTGGCTTTAAAAGATAACTCTGGTTAATATCTGTAGAACATCGTTCAGTAGAGCTCACACTTTCATGCCAGTGTCTGTCTACAGGCTTTGGCTAATATGATCAGCGAGGAGTCAGAGAAGAAAAACAGCACAGATGAATTCAGAACCTTGGACAGCAGTCATAGATTTTCTCTCTCTCTCATATATATATATATATGAATTTTAATACCCAGGTTTAAATCTTATGTTAAGTCATGGTTTATTTTAATTAAAGTCTAATAAAATAAGCCACAGAGTCGAGGTCACTGCTGGAATTGGTTTATTTATTACAAGCTACGGGACACAAAAGAGAGAGAGAGAGAGAGAGAGAGAGAGAGAGAGAGAGAGAGAGAGAGAACAAAATCTTTTTACAAGCCCAAGTGACTTCTAACTGTGGCTAAACCTTTGGTGTAACCATGGAGTGATTATATATTTATTTAACAATATTTATAAACTGCTACATGAAAGCCGGCTGGGTGTCTTCGAGCCAACCACTTTCTCTCATCCCACAATGTCAGGCTTAGTCAACAAATTGGCTCATCGCAATCCTTAAAAGCTCTGACGAGGTTGCAAACAAAACTTAAGGCCCAATGCAATCTGAAGTTAAATTAACAATTTAACTTCAGATTGCATTGGGCCTTAAGCTGACAGGAGGAGAGTTCAGCCTTAACTTGACACAAGGAGAGTTGAGGGTATCTGTACTTCTGGGGGCGGCGGGGAGAAGGGGTTTCATGTGGTAGAGGCACATGAAGTTATCCCAGAGTTTCTCTTCAAGTATCAGGAACTAATGAACACAAATAGAAGGAGCCTGTTGGGTGCTACCAAGATGTACCAATTTTACATCTTGTGGAAACTTCCTTTGGCTCTGTTATTCTGTTTCAGATCCAACAGTCATATCTCTTTTCTGCTAAGTTACCATTTGCTGCCTTATATTATTACTGTTTATTATATCCTTATATCCTTATTAGGTACAATGTGTTATTTACATCATGGGCATGCTGGGCTGACATCTAACTTCTGCAAGTAATCACTAGGTGGTTTGAAACAACAAACACACACACAGATAACAAATAAAAATACATCCATATTAACACAATATGACCACATTCAATTTTTCGCAGGCTATCGGTTGCAGGCTATAGTCCAATTCCTGTTGAAGTCCCAACACACCTAGAATGCCCATCTCTACACTAGCCACTCGCTCCCATAATCCGGGCAGATATTCCCAAGAAATTGGAGGCAGAAATGGATGACAAGGCACAGCCCATTGGCAGGGATCAACCTCAATCCCGTTGGCTCCACAGTTTTTTTGCCAAACTTTGCTCAGAGTGATTTCAGGAAGGAATGGAGTGTACAATGAGCGGATCACCCTGGGGAAGAAGAGAGGCGCCTGGCTTTTTAAGGGGAGGGGGAGATCTGCTCCTCAACGGCTGTGATGTTGGCCAGGGAGATGAACACTCCATCTGGTCCGTCAGCTCATTGCCTTTGAAGATGCAGTCAAACAAACAGTCCCCTGACTTGAATATCTGGCAGAGATTGTGCCTGGCACAGCTGTCCAGGGGCAATCCCATAGACTGTAATTAAATGGGATAAATATGTTACCTCGGACAATATTTCCGATGCATTGGGGCTGCTCTGCCTCCCCCATTCTCAAAGGAGCAACTTCTCAGGATGGTATCCAGCAGGCAGGATGTCTGGCTACCCCAGATGCAAAAAAAAAAAGAAAGAAAGAAAGAAAGAAAAAAGTGGGGGGCAGTGAGAAGCTGAAAAAGAGAGGCTGGAGGAGAGACGGACAGCACTGCTAAAGATCTCCAATGGGATGTTGCTGGAATACAAATGGGCTAAGCCTTTGCTATGTTTTCAAAACCAGTAAAGCTCCTACTTATTCCCAGAAGTCCCCTCCTAATTCCCCCCCCCCCCAGGTTTCAAACTGCACCTGGCCGTAAAGAGTGCCGTAAAAACGAACGAACAAACAGGAAACCATTGAAGCTCTTTCTGGAAATATTTGAAGGAAGTTACTGTCATCAGCTATTGAAAGACACGGTGCTTGCATTGGGCGAAGCTTGCGTTTTACAAACTCAGCAGCTTTAAGAAGGGTGGCCTTCAACCCCCAGAATTCCCCACCGGGGAATTCTGGGAGTTGAAGTCCACCCGTCTTAATGCTGCCAAGCTTGAAAAACACTCTGCCGTGCTATGGATTATTTAAGCACACTTGTGTGCTGTATCAACAATGGTTAGGAACATATCCTTTATTTGGGCTGAGTGCAGTGAATTCAGGACTGTCACTGAGTGTGTTTTTCATCCTTCTACTGATTAACTGTTTCAGCAAAAGAAGGAGTTTGCTTCTTCCCCATCCAGCCAAGTGACACCTTCACACTTGGGTACGTGTGCCCCGCGTGCAAACTCTGGCCGGAAATGGGAATCAAGAGAAGTTGGGTGGGGGAGAGGGAATTGATTACAATGTTTGTACAAAACCTCGTGTGTCAAAAATAAGATTAAAAAAGTAATTACCAAAGTGTGGAACGAAGGACAAATGTATTTCTTAGCACCAGAAACAGCCAGAATCAATAATTCCCTGCTCAGGTTAAGATGATAAAAGATAATCCCAGCCTGCCTTTGGGTTTTGGTGTGAATTAAACGGAGCTTCATGCTGTATAAATTAATTTCGGTTTTCCTACGTCAAATTAGTCTCCCCTAACTGGAAATTGTAGCTAGCCGGAGGGACTAAACTGAGCCAGTTTTGCATGTTGGAATCCAAAAGACGGTTGGGGGTTTCTCACAGCTTCAAGACCCTTCCCCCCCCCCCACAAGTGATGGAAGCCAAGGACAGGTGAAAATTTGGGGTTAGGAAACCTCTTTGAGAACGACAAGCAACTTGTGGGCACTTCCCCATAATTAATTTGCAATTAATTAATCAATTAAATTTACAATTAATCAGTGGAACGACTGGCCTCCAGAAGTTGTGGGTGCTCCAACACTGGAGGTTTTTAAGAGGAGATTGGACCTCCACTTGCCTGAAATGGTCTAGGGTTTGGCCTAGAAGACCTCCAAGGTCCCTTCAAACTCTGTTATTCTGTTAAGTTGGCCATGGTGATGATGTTATCCCTTCAGATGTGTCTGACTCTTGGTGATACTATGCACCAGGCCTCTCCACATCTTCTGATCCTGCACTGCTTCTTTGACTTGTTCTATGCTCTGACCGAGGCCAGCTTGGATGGTGTCCAGCCACCATGTTCTTTGACGGCCTGGTTTCTTTTTACTGCTAACTCTACCTGTATATTCCAAGCCTTCTTCTCATTTCTGTACATGTGTAAGAGTTGCGTGTAAAGTAGCCACAGCTTTCAAGGTCACATAGAATCCTATAGGCTCAGGCTGTGCATTCTTGTTGTAAATTATCTGCAAAAGAGCAACCTTTAAAAGAAGAGGGCAGAGTCCCAACAAAGTTCCCCTGACTATTGAGCCTCTATGCCTTCCTCCAGATCTCTCTAGCAAGATCTCCCAACCAAGGACGAAGAAGGAGACTCCGCTGGACTTATAGCCAGCAGGTCAGCAGCTCCTTCCCAAAAACTAGATCTAACAGGGATTGTAACAATCAGAAAAGATGTGTAATCCCCAACTTGTTACATCTGTCAGTCACCCTGATAGCCACCCAGCCCCGTGAAATCATGTCACGTTTCGCCACCCCCTTTCCCCCCCCTCCCCACCCAGCCTGGTCTCAACTTGAGCCTCATGGAGAAGAGCAAAATTATTATTATTATTATTATTATTAATTTTATTTATATACCGCCCTTCTCCCGAAGGACTCAGGGCGGTGAACAGGGCAATACATGTTAAAAAACAGTACTACAAAAATTAAAAGAGAATTAAACAAGATGCCCCTAAAACAATAAAATAAGATAAAACCCACAATAAAAACCCTAACCCATCCCCCATCAGGCCAGGCCGGCTTGTTCGAATAAGTAGGTCTTCAGATCGCGTCGGAAGGAGCGGAGGTCAGGTGCCATCCGGAGCTCAACCGGCAACTGATTCCATAAAGCCGGTGCGCCCACAGAGAAGGCCCTCCCCCTGGGGGCCACCAGCCGACATTCCCTGACCGGCGGCACCCTGAGGAGGCCCTCTCTGTGGGAACGCACTGGGCGGAGGGATGTTGACGCCGGCAGCAGGTGATCCCCGAGGTACTCCGGACCCAAGCCATGTAGGGCCTTATAAACCATCGTCAGAACCTTGAATCGCACCCGGAAGACAACTGGTAACCAATGCAGCTCGCGGAGTAAAGGTGTAACATGGGAGTACCGGGAAACCCCCAAGACAACTCTCGCGGCTGCATTCTGTACCAGTTGGAGCCTCCGAGTGGTCTTCAAGGGAAGCCCCATGTAGAGAGCGTTGCAGTAGTCCAATTGCAACTTCTGAAGAGAAGCCGAGATAAGATTCTCTGCCAATCTTCTTTGCAACCTGAAAAGGAGATGGCTGAGCTTTGCTGTCTGGCTGAGTGCACGGCATGGGGAAGGGTCCTGCCATGCACCTGCTCAGCCTTACACAATCAACATCCCACTGCTTGGAGGGGACACCCAAATGCAACATCATGTAAATCCTTTTTTTTAAAAAAAAATCATCACCATCATCATCATCAAATGAGATCTTGTCTTCTCCTCTGTCTCTTTTTCTCTTTCTCTCTGCACTCTTTCCTCTCTTTGGAAGAGGGTAGAACTGAACGAGAAAAAAACCTGAAGCCTAGGTGGATGGTGCATTCACACCAACCCTTGGCTGCCAATTATACCGTTTTTGACATGCACAAGATATGGGTGTTCCAATTAACCAAATGGGATGGTTTTGCACAATGTTGTAAGCCCCTAAAACACACACGCATATACAGAGAGAGAGAGAGACAGACAGACAGACAGAGAGAGAGACAGAGACACACAGAGAGAGAAACAGAGAGACAGAGAGAGAGAAAGAGAGAAAGAAGGAGAGAAGGACAGAGGGAGAAAAAGAAAAAGGTAATCAGACCCTTCCAGTGGGAGTTTTAGAATGATTGGCTTCTCTGGATGCTTCAATGGCCACCATGGAGGTAAGAAGCAACCAGCCCGGACCGTAAGCAGGAAATGTAGGCACCTGGCCCTGGATGCGATCCGTCGTGTGGCCAACCATGGCGCACGACACTTGAATAGCTTGTCCCAGCTGCCATTTGATCTTTAAGTCAAATTGTCTTAATGCCTCATTGGACAGCCAAGTGTGTTGCCTTGAAAAGCTGTTTTAAGGGGATTTTTGCACATAGGAGAAGAGTCTGGGAAGGGAAGGTGTCCATACTCTCTGGCCTTTGTGCTAAAGAGAACCCCACTGAGCAAATTATAAGTAGTCCTCTGGCTTACAACCACAACAGAGCCCCAAATTTCGGGTTGCTAAGTGAGAGATTTGTTAAGTGAGTTCTGGCCCATTTCATGATCTTTTTTGCTATAGTTGTTAAGTGAATCACTGCAGTTGTTCAGTTGGTAACCCAGTTGGGAAGTGAGTCTGGCTTCCCCTCCCCGCTTGACTTTGCTTGGCAGAAGGTGGCCAAAAGGGGATCGTGTGACACACACCCCGGGGACACTGCGACCATCATAAACGTGAGTCAGTTGCCAAGTGTCTCAATTTTGACCACGTGAGTGCAGGGATGCTAACCAAGACTGTAACCGTGAAAAGCCGTCCTCCGTCGCTTTTTCTCAGTACTGTGGTAACTTTGAACGGCCACTAAGTGAACTGTTGTAATTTCTGGTGCTAAGCGAGGGGGAATCATGTGATCCCAGGACGCTGCAACTGTCATAAATGTGAGTCAGTGGCCAAGTGTCTGATCACATGAACATGGGGACGCTGCAAGGGTCTTAAGTCTGAAAAACGGTCACAAGGCAGTTTTTCCCCCCAGTATCCCTTCTAACTTCAAATTGGTCCTCAAAGGACAGGGGAAGTTGTGCAGTTTTGAGCCACAAACCTTGAGAGGATCTCATTTGAGGATCTCATTTGAGTCTGGAGCCTTTGCTTGAGGGAGAGGACTCTGCAGTGGGAGATCGCACGGGGATCGCTTGGACTTAAGAGACTTCCAGCTTGAAGGATGCCTCAATTGGAGGCAGTGCAAAACCCACCAAACTTTGGAAAGTTGTCTAAATCCCTTCCTCTCTGTTTCTCTTCCTCCCTGTTGCAAAACGTTGGAGGAAGGGGGGCGGGGAAAGTCCCAGTAGAGACATGGCTTTTTCACCCAATCTGCTGGCTGCAGCCTCCTCACTCTATTATTATTATTATTATTATTATTATTATTATTATTATTATTATTATTATTATTATTATTATTATTATTATTATTAAAGGTAAAGGTTCCCCCGCACGTGCGTGCTAGTCGTTTCCGACTCTAGGGGCCGGTGCTCATCTCCGTTTCAAAGCCGAAGAGCCAGCGCTTGTCCGAGGACGTCTCCGTGGTCACGTGGCCGGCATGACTAGACGCCAAAGGCGCACGGAATGCTGTTACCTTCCCACCGTAGCGGTCCCTATTTTTCTACTTGCATTTTTACATGCTTTCGAACTGCTAGGTTGGCAGAAGCCGGGACGAGTAACAGGCGCTCGCTCTGCTACGCGGCACTCGGGATTCGACCCGCCAAACTGCCGACCTTCTGATCGACAAGCTCAGTGTCCTAACCCACTGAGCCACCGCGTCCCTCTATGATGATGATGATGATGATGATGATGATGATTTATTTATTTATTTCCCTATCTCTACCTGTTGCTTCTGCTTTCTTTCCTTCCCTGCGCTTCCCTTGTTTTGAAGCCCTGCTGGGTTTTTGTTGTTACTGTTGTTGTTGTTGTTGTTTGTTTGTTTGTTTGTTTTGAATTGCAGGGATTGCAAACTGCCGTAGAGCCCTCGGCTGGCTGCCAGGGAAGGAAAAGCAAGAGCCATCCTGAAAAAACAACAACGCATGCATAGGCTTTTAAGTTTAGGAGCCCCCAGGCCAAAGAGGAAAGGGGTGCCACTTGCTGCACCCCAGGTGTTTTTAGGTAATTGTGTGTGCCTGATAGGACTGGATGCCTGCCTGCCTGTGAGTCAGCAAACAGGTGTTATCCCTGCAAATGTTGTGCCAGAGAAAAGTTGCCCTTGCACCTACACACACACACAGACACACAGACACAAACACACTGCACCACCACCCCTTCTGTTCCTGCACAGCGATTCGTTTTCTGCATCTCCGAGGGAGCAGTTGTCATGCCCGTCTCAAACCACCCTAGAAACAGCAGATTCAAACCTGAGATCCTGTTCACAGCAACAGGAGCAGCGCCTGTCACCACGGCAACTACCAATCAGGCGCCGCCTCGCCAGCAGCATCCGACAGTGATCTGACCACCACCTGTAACTGGGCTAGCTAGCTGAAAGCTTTTCTTGACTTCTCAGCTTTCGCCTCTCCCTTGCCCAGAATCTGGAGCAGTTTGGAATTTACTTCCAAGGAAGTCCCTGCTCCGTTTTCCATCGGAGGTCTCCCAAAACTGGCTGGGAAGCTGTTTTCCCTCTGGATATAAGAGACAGGTTGATGCAACTCTCATGCTGGAACTGCAGGAAGAGCTCCGGGCTCAACGGGCCGGAAGGCTGCAAGTCTTGCTGGAGCTTCTCAATCCCAGCATCTTAAGCCTTCTTCAAAGTTTGGAGAGCAGAGAGCCCATTTTGGAGAGATTGCATGTTGCGCAAAGCAGACGGGGATGAAGTGAGTTATAGGGCTTGGGGGATCCACCACAGAGCTTTTCCCCCTTTCCGACCATCCCCCTCTAACTCTTTCACTGCAACCCATGACTTTAGTTGAATTGTTTGTAATTGTCTTTATTCACCCTGCTGAGCTTTAATCTGCCTTGTTTTAAAAAGAGGGTTAATGTAGTGGTTAATGTACTGGCTTAGAAACCAGGAGACTGGGAGTTCTAGTCCCACCTTAGGTATAAAAGCCAGCTGGGTGACTTTGGGCCAATCACCAGGAGATGGGGAGAGCTAGTCCCGCCTTAGGCATGAAAGCCTATTATTTCAATATTAACCAGCTAATAATTCAACTTTAAAAGGGGAGAACAGTCATGGCTTGGTGAGCTTAGGGTAATGGAGGTAGATCAGATTTTGTTTTGCAGCTAATAGGCTTTTATGAGAGAATCGTCTTAAATTCTGGATCACTCTCCTTTGAGAAATCTGTTGTATATTTTGAACATTTCCAGACAGGGGAACAATCATAAATCAAACACACACACACACAAACACACACACACACACACTTTGCAAGGAATAAAACCAAGTTTAACATTTTCTTGAGCACTTTTCTGATTTATAAGAAGCCACTTGTGTAATCCACATTGTTGTTTTAGAAATAAGTTTCACAAGCGTCATTCTTCTCCAGGAAGAAACAAAAGGCACAATGCACAAGAATGAGGTTCAGAGGGCAGTGGGGGCTCAGCAAGAGGCAGGCAAGAGAACTCAATATCCTATAACTCACCACCACCAACCACCACCTTCATGTTGATGTTGACAAGCTTACATAATTCACTCCCTATGCCAAGCCATAGTGTGTTTTAGTTTAGTTTAGGATTTTACGTTAGCCATTATGTTGTTCATTTATGACTTAGCATAAGGTAAAACCAGACCATAATACTCTATTGAGCCAGTAGAATGGAAGCACCTGGGAAACTGAATAATGGAATCCCAAGTACATTACTGGATGATGCACAGACTATAACCATGTACATTGCAAGCACCTGAGGGGGGGGGGCGGAAGGGGAATTACTCATATACATGTTCAACTTTTCTGAAAGAGCCTCCTTATACCCAACATGCATGCTTCACCTGTCAAATGCAATCAAAACATGTTTTTTTTTAAAAAAAAAAAAATTCAATGCCTCAACATCGCATCAGCAGTATTTGAGTCTAGAGACCTACCCAATAAGGTGCCCGCCAACTGCATTAGGATTAACAACAATGCCAGTCAGGCCCTTTCATTTTTCCAGTGGGTCCATTTCAATTATAGTCCTTCAGCAACCGACACCCAGCTGTGTCCATTTTGTTCTCCTGTTGAAAAATCCCTTAAGTTGGCCTTCCAAGCAACTTGGAGAACTAACCTCCTGGCAGCCAAGTTCTCCTGCCTTCTTTGAGTTCCCCAACAGAGCTGAACAAAGCCACCACTGCAGCCCACAGATGCTGTTTCTTCCAAGATCCCAGGTCTGTTCTCTAGCAAGAGCCAAGAGCGATGGCTTGTGCGCGCCATCTGGTGACTTCGGCTAGAGCGCAATCCTCCAGACGCTTGAGCTCAGCCACAAGAGAGAAGGTACAACCGCAGCAGCATCTATCTGGAGTCCATCTCATCCTTTCCCCCCCACCCCCTTGCCATCTCTTTTAAGCGAGAAGAGAAATGAGGTGAGCTTTGGCCCTTGACCCCCGTAGCCCCGATTGGCGGATGGCCTGTTGGGGGGAGAACCCCAGCCGAGAATTAATAAATGCATGAGCCGAGCAGAAAAGGGGCACTTTAAAACTGACGTACCATTATAGATTTTATGTCATGATTACAAAGATATGGATTCCTCTCTTCCCAGGGGCCTCTTAAGAGCTATAAACAAGCATCACGGCAAAGTCTTATTAAGCGTTGTTTCAGTTCACTTCAAATACAGCCCCCAATGGGGCAATCGGAGAAGTTGGCTGTTCTTCCTGCTTCCCAACCCTCCAGTCAACGGTGGAGCTCCATGCCATTGGCAGCAGATCGCCAACTTGGAATAAGCAGGGAGACGCAGGAGGGGGTTGAGGACGCTGCTATGCAACAGCCATTGAAAGGAAAGCCACCTCAAATCAAGGAAGGTTGGGTTTTTGTGTGTGTGTGTGTGTGTTTCTCCCCCCCCCCCCGCCCTTCCCTGTTTTTTGCAATAGAGGTAAACATTTAGACTGATTTCAGAAGCCAGCCCTACGGGGGTGAGGATTAGTCCCCTGGCTCTGCGTGCTTCATCTGATCACAGTTCCCTCGTATTTCTCTGAAAACTTCGGTGGAAACCAACCAAGCAAAGGTTTCTTTGCCACTTTCAACATTATCAGTTGTTGTTAGCTCTGCAGTGGGAAAATACCCCCACAGGGACCTTGGGGGAAAGACAGGAGGAGTTGGGGTGAGGGGTGCTCTTTCTTTCTCTGGTGGGTAACTTGAGAATGGGAGCAGGCCAGGCCAGGTCAGGATCTACGAAAACAGTGTTGGAATTGTGTCTGCAGATATCCCCTCTGGCAGGGTTTATAACAGTATAGGAGTTGGAGAAGACCTTGGAGGTCCTCTAGTCCACTCCCCTATGATTTCAGACAAATAGTTGTCCAACCTCTTCTTTAAAATCTCCAGCGTTGGAGCACCCACAGCTTCTGGAGGCAAGTTGTTCCACTGACTGATTGTTCCAACTGTCAGGAAATTTCTCCTTAGTTCTAGGTTGCTTCTCTCCTTGACTAGTTTCCATCCATTGCTTCTTGTCCTACCTTCAGGTGCCTTGGAGAATAGCTTGACTGCCTCTTCTTTGGGGCAGCCCCTCAAATATTGGGAGACTGCTATCACGTCCCCCTTCGTCCTTCTCTTCATTAAACTAGACATCCCCAATTCCAGCAGCTGTTCATCTGTTTTAGCCTCCAGTCCCCTGATCATCTTTGTTGCTCTTCTCTGCACCCTCTCAACATCTTTTTTTACATCGTGGTAACCAAATCTGGATGCCTTCCCAAGGCATTCTAAAGTGGTATTAGCGCCTCACATGATCTTGGTTTTATCCCTGTAGAAAAGCCTTTGGAGGTCTTCTCACGGAGGCCAATTCTGAAGGAAGGAAAGTTGTTTCTCCCCCCGCCCCCCCTTGCTATAAAAAGAAACTTCTCCACACCCTATGGAGCTGAGAAACATCTGAGTGGTAACTTAAATGTCCTCGTTAATCAGAGGTTCCAGCACTAAGTGCGACTCAAATAAGCAGGCACTTCCTAGTTATGATTCACGACGGATTTAACAATGCTTCGGAGGGAAAGAAAGGACAGCAAACGTAGGGCTGAATTATTTGAAATTGCCCTTGAACAAAATGTCTCCAAAAATCTAAACACATCAGCCATATTTTAGGGCGGAATATATTAAAGCCAACATATTGTTTTTTTGCACAGATGTTTCCATCCCCTCTTTGTGCGCTGATACATTGTGATGGAGCAGCTTTATTAAACATCTCTCCCTTCTTTTTTTGGAGGGGGGGGGGAGAAGGGGAGGGGATAAAATGGAAGAACCGCCTTCATTAAATCCCAGTTCCAGAAGCCATGAGGATCAGATGGTAGGACTGCCAAATTTCAGGAAGGGCAAGATATAAATAACCCGATAAATGAATAAATTGTGCAGTTCTATTAAATACGTGGAGAAAATACATCGCACGGCTTTGGCTTTGGCTTTGCACATTATAGGAGAAGCCATGGTTTGTTAACCATAGTTTGTTAAAAAGTCACAGTGGCTAGGTTCACATCGCCTACTAAGCCCAAAAATATATTTAATTTTGGCTTAGCACTGTGTATCCACGGTTACAATCTGACTGCTCTTTGGACCTCAGAGATATGATCTCTAGCATCTACCAAGCTTCTAACTCCACTTCATCTTCCAGAACAAATTAGATTCTGCAGCAAAGTCACCAAAGCAATGTTAACCAAAAATGCAAAACGGAGTCCTACATTAACAATTCATGTCTATGTTCTTCTGTTATCAGCATGAGTGAAAATGGCTACATCTTTGACAAACTTTTGATTTGGTATTAACAACATAATAACAGCTCCAGCGGTCTTGTTTTCTGACCTTGTGGCACTTCTTGGAGAAAACATGGATTGCTCCAAAGATCTATTGTTTTGTTAGCCTGTGGGCCCAAAACTGCCTTCACGTTGAACTCACAGCCTCCCTTTGGCCATGAGGATGAGCCAAATGGAGCCAGTTTGGTCAAGTGGTAAAGGCACCAAGCTAGAAACCGGGAGACTGTGAGTTTTAGTCCCACCTGAGCCATTAAAGCCAGTTGGGTGACTTCGGGTCAATCACTAGGAGATGGTGAGTTCTAGTCCCACCTCAGGCATGAAAACTGGCTGAGTGACTTTGAGCCAATCACTAGGAGACAGCGAGTTCTAGCCCAACCTCAGGCACAAAAGCCAACTGGATGCCTTTGGGTCAATTACCAGGTGATGGTGAATTCTAGTTCCACCATAGGCACAAAGCCAGCTTGGTGACCTTGGCCCAGCCCTACCCCCTCTCCCTCCACCAAACACACCACCACCACCAAGGTTGTTGCTGTAGGGGGTGTGTGAAAGCCCTAACAAGCAGGCATATACATAGAATGAAGGCTACTGCTAAGCTTGTAAGCCGCCCTGAGTCTTCGGAGAAGGGCGGGATATAAATGGAATTAAAATAAATAAAATAAAAATAAATAAAATAGGAAGAGGGGAAAAAAGCATCTGGTACCCTGTTTAACCCCTTAATTTATTTGTAAAAAAATAATGAAAGCGGGTTGAAAATAAACAAACGAGGGAAGCAGGGACTCGGGACAAAGCAAGAAGAGTAAAAGAAGTAAAGAAAATGGCAAGAGACAATGAGAGGCATTTCTACCTGGTCGTAAATACCACCTAGTAATTGCCCCCCTGCAGCTTTATTGGCACAATCTGGGTTAATAATTAAATCCCCAGCAGGGAATCACATGCCACTATGGGTAAACTTAGATAAATCACCGCGGTCTTAAAAGGTCAGCAGCAGGAGAATTTGCCCTTGTTAGGTTGATGGCCGTGCAGAGTCCTTCAAAGAGGCATGGCAGAGGCCCTCGGTCAAAGAGAAGAATAACAAGAAGTCGGATGGTTTTTCTGCATTTCTGCCTCCCCTGCACTTAGCAGCTCTTTGTCGCAACCCCTGGATTTTAAACACACTTGACTTGGGAGGCAATCAGTCGCCTTGGATCCTGGGAAAGGCCAGGTCATCCAGCTGAGAGGAAAGGAGGCTGGCCATTTAATTTCATTTCCAGCGGGAAGAGGAGAAGAGAAAAAATACGTCTATAATTTCCATCTATTAACTGAAACCCGAGGCCGCACAATCCATGCCTTCATCTCTCCGTGGTTTGTTCCCTCTGCTCAGCTGCTGCCGATTTTTACAAAAGTGAAAATGTACCTTGGGTTGGTTGGTTTTTTCTGTTTTTCCCCCCAGTTACGGAGGGATAAAAATGGGACGTCGTCAGCATCTCCAAAACGATGGAAAGAGAGAGAGAGAGAGGAGGGAGGGAGAGAGAGAGAGGGAGAGAGAGTGTGTGTGTGTGTGAGATAGAGAGAAAGAGAGAGTGTGTGAGAGAGAGTGTGTGTGTGTGTGAGTGTGTGTGTGTGTGTGTGTGTGTGTGTGTGTGTGAGAGAGAGAGAGAGAGAGAGAGTTTTTGACCCAGCTGTACCTACTCCAGCTTTCACCAGACCCACGGTTCCCTGTATTCCCTTCAGCTGCATCTCCTGAGGAACCGATCAAGAGACACAAGTTGCCTTCAGATGTCTGTGGAGATTCTCAGTCACCCAGGCTCTAGTTGTCAAAGGTCTTCTTCCCCCCACCCCCCACCCCAAAACGCAAGTGGACTGTTTTTTTTTTTTCCCCTTGAAGAAAGCATTTCACTTCTTCTCCAAGAAGCTTCACCAGTTCTTGTGGTGTTCGGCGGGGAAGGGGGGAATGGAAAGATAGGTACCGACAATCGAGAGTGGATGGCGGGACGATGGAAGGAGATGTTCTGACAGGATGGGTTGGCTGGGTGGAAGGATCGTATTTCTTTGCAGTCATCTGGTCATTAGCATTCTCCCTGAGAGCTCTTGAGGCCTGACGTGATAGCAGTATTCCAGTATTTGAGGGGCTGCCACAAAGAAGCGGAGGGGGGGGGGGAACAGGATTTCAACTTATTTTCCAAAGCACCAGAAGGCAAGACAAGAAACAACGGATGGAAACTCATCAAGGAGAGAAACAGCCTAGAAATAAGGAGAAACTTCCTGACAGTGAGGACAATGAATCGGTGGAACCACCTGCCTCCAGAAGCGGTGAATGCTCCGACGCTGGACGTTTTTAAGAAGAGAATAGACAGCCACCTATTTGAAAGGTAGAGGACCTCCTGCTTGAGCAGGGGGTTGGACTAGATGACCTCCAAGGTCTCTTCCAGCTCTATTCTGATTGATTAACCTGTGCCCTCAGGGTTACCTGAATCAGGGTGCAATTGGTTGTAGGATCCTCCTGGAACTGCTACAAGGGCTGCACTGTAGACTGGAGGTAGATGGTGTCTTATTCCCTCCCCCTCCCCCACTTGAGAGAGGGGTGTACAGTTCTAACATAGATGGAATTCTTTCAAGCCCACAGTCCTCTCTAGGATGAAGCTTCTTGGATGAGAAGAGAAATGTTTTCTTCTTATTATTATTATTATTATTACATTTATATCCCGCCCTTCTCCGAAGACTCAGGGCGGCTTACAAGCTTAGCAGTAGCCTTCATTCTATGTATATGCCTACTTGTTAGTGCTTTCACACACACCCAAAGCGGCATTATTACAAAGTCAGCTTATTGCCCCCAACAATCTGGGTCCTCATTTTACCTACCTGGGAAGGATGGAAGGCTGAGTCAACCTTGAGCCTGGTGGGACTCGAACCTGCACTAATTGCAGGCAGCTGGTGTTACTTAAGGAGGCATTAACCCACTGCTCCACCAAGGCTCTTCTTCTTCTTCCTCTTCCTCCTCCTCCTCCTCCTCCTCCTCAAGGCAAAAAAAACAGTCCAGTTGCCTTTCGAAGAAGAAAAAGCACCTTTGAGACAAGTTTCCTTGTCGAGGAGTAATGTTGGGAATTGGAGAAAGACAATTCATCTCACAGGAGTGGGGGAGATGGTGACTTGCATGACCTTCAAGTCAGACCGATGAAGCCTGTTCTCTGGGTGGCCACGCAGACGGCGGTTCCAAAACCCAACATCTCCTGACGCTGTATTTTTAACCTGACATGCAGAGCCCTTCAGACAAAGACTCATCCCAGACAAAATAGGAGGGTGGTCACTCTGAGACCCCCACCCTCAGCCTTTTCTCCTGAGCTTCGTGGTGGTTCTTCGGAGAAACCATCAGCTCTTTTCCAAGGCAGAGGAGAATTCACCTTGCGAAGATTCTGTGTGAGATACGCTTTGCTAGACCTGTCAATCCTTGGGGGGGGGGGGGAGTGTGGGATTCGGCTCTCCGCCCTGGCTAAATGTCTGTCAATGGGAATGGATGGTTTGGTTTATTCATTTGTTAAGATATGCGCACCGCAACTTCTTCACATCGTGGGTGAAGTTATAGCAGTGCTCTTGGTAACAGAAAAGATAATGTCGTGGGATGGAGAAAACGTAATGACTGCAGCAGACTTATCGGCTTTAGAGACCTATTCTCATAGCCACTTCTGAATGTGTTCGGAGACCGATGGCAACATGGGGGATAGGTGGGGGTGTGTGGGATGACTTCCACACCCCCTCCCCATGATATTGCTCATTCTGCCAACATACCTGAGTTACTGTTGTGCGATTTGTTCCTATGAAAGGGCCAATCACTGTTTCCACCGGTAACCTGGCCAACTGAGGTTCCCATCGGTAACCTGGCCAATCACGGCTCCCGTCGGTAACCTGACCAATCAGGGTTTGTGCCTGGCCAATCATTGTTCCCATCGGTAACTTGCCCAATCAGGCTACTTTCCCCCTTTCTTACCATCAGTGAAGTTGCCCCTTTGCAGAACAGTTGCCAACGCACAAAAAAAAAAAAAAAAAGAGAGAGAGGAGCCCCTCAAATGTGGACCCTAGTAACAGGGGGCTCTGAGGAAGCACACACACACACACAGAGACACACACGGTCTCTGCAAGGAGGAAAATAAATAAATAAGCCACCTTGGACATGGTTACTTAGCTCAGCCAGGGAGACAAATTCAAAGGAAATCGGTTCGGAGGGACACCCCGGTGACAGAATAGCAGAACAGATTGCCGTCTTTCCAATTTAAGTAATTTGGGATGGTTTTTTTTTCTTAAGCGTCGTTTTCATCTTGTTATTAACTCAAGAGGACTGTGTAAACACTCTTAGATGTGAAGGAGGGGGGGGTTTAAAACCCACATTATTTATTATTTTTTTTTACTAGGATTAATTTTCTTTCTTTCCGTTAGTCGTGCACGATTGTGGGGAGTGGGGAACGTATCTCGCGGGAGACATCTGCCAATTCTAAACGCAGCTTCTGGTTCTTGAGTTGAATCTTGGCAGAACATAGATTTTTAACGATTTTTTTTTAAAAAGGCTGCTTGCTTGTGTGTGGGGGGGTTTGTTGTTGTTTTTAAATCAGATACAAAGTGGGGAGAAGCTATTTGCATTTCGATTTTGGCCGGTCCTCTCCTGGCGAACTGCTTTGTTCCTAGGCTGCAACGGAGACCCAGGAATTGTTGCCATATGTTCACAGATCAAAGATTCCAGAGAATTGTGGTTCCTCCCGTGTAACAAGCAGCCAGCTGTTGGTGACCCCTTCACGCAAGGACTGAAGTCCAGAGCTTGTTGCAGGGCAGAGAGGCAGTTTGAAGGCTCCAATACTGTGCTTCTCAAGTTTGACAACTTAGTGTCGACTTCAACTCTCAGAATCCCTCAACCGCCCATTCTGAGAGCAGGACAGGAAGTAATGAATGGAAGGTCATTCAAAAGAGATCTAACCTGGAACTAAGCAGGAATTTCCTGACGCTGAGAACAACTCATCAGTGGAATGGTTTCTCTCCAGAAGTTGTGGGTGCGCCATCACTGGAGGTTTTCAAGAATAGGCTGGACAGCCATTTGTCTGGAATGATATAGGACCGCGATGGTGAATCTTCTAGAGACCGAGTGCCCAAAAACCGCACCACCACCTCGCCCCACTTTGCCCGCCCGCATGGCCACCCACCGCCTCCACAGCCCGCGGCAGATCACCCAGGTGGCCCAGCAGTGCCATGGCAGCTACACCTTCACCTGTGTCCCTGCGCGTGATGGGGTGCGAGGGCGGAATCTTGTCCCCACTGCCTGGTTGCCATATCCTTGGCTGCGCTGCTCCGTGTGGGCCACGCTCGGGGATGAGTCTCCTCTGGGGGTGCTGATGATGATGAGGGGGCTGTGGGGAGAGGCGGGGCTGAGGCGATGGCGTATGTTCCCACAGAGAGGGCTCTGAGTGCCACTTCTGGCATGCGTGCCATAGGTTCGTCACCACTGATATCGGATCTCCTGCCATGGGTAGGGGTTGGACTAGAAGACCTCCAAGGTCCCTTCCAACTGTGTTGTTCTGGAGACAGATTCCTTGTGTGTCTAATTAATAATCAATAAAGTATTCAATTCAATTCAATTTAAAAACAAAACAAAACAACAGCTGGGGTAAAACGAAAGCTTGGTGACCTGCCTTAGTCGCTGCCTGTCCCTGTTTTTCCCAAGCTGTTCGATACAACCCCGGGATATTACAAAGCTTCCCCGTTGCCCTGTTTTAAACTTGGTTTTGTGGTAGGCAAAGGGCAACATTTGGCCCCCTTTCCTGATGAGTTTTCAATTACGCCTGAACTGCAGCCAAATCAATAGTGCTGTTAATAGCAGGCCTTGTGAGCCGGGGAATCGGCATTGCTGTGAAGTTTACCGACGGGAGCCAGTTGGCGGCCAATCGGGTGTCAATCAGCAGAACAAGATGCTTGGATTTGGATAAAGGGACTGGAAGGATTATCATTTTTATCATCCTCTTGGCTCCTCCAGGCTGGCGGAGAGGGGATGGGTGGGCAGGACTATGGGGTTGCAGAAGTGCCCATCTGCAGAGGAGAAAGACGTGCAGATACATTTTGCAGATCCCTGGGCTGTCGGGCAATCTTTGTGCCAACACATCTGGAGGACCGTCAGGGCTGTTCTTTTGATGCTGCATTCACAAGGCGCTCCCTGACATGCAAACTGGCACCTGTCTTTTAGCCCAATGGTCTGTGCCAATCCAGTCTCAGGGTTTGCTTGAGGTTCTGTGTCCTATGGACAGGTAATCCTCCTCACGGATCTGTGCTGGGCCCCCTCCAGATGCGATGTTTCATTAACCAACTATGGAACATCATCAGTGCTAAGACTTTGTTCCCTAGTTGGATCATGAAACATCTGCAAGAAAACAACCAAGCTCAGAGACCACCAAGAACTCCACAGTCTCCTTCTCCCCTTCATTCCTCCTCCTCCTCCCCCTCCTCCTGTCCACAAACCCCACTCCCTTCTAGCGCTGATGACATTGCCAAGTTGGATCATGA
>JAKJMR010000066.1:1017014-1037500 GCA_024449315.1 Daboia siamensis
GATAGGATAGGATAGGATAGGATAGGATAGGATAGGATAGGATAGGATAGGATAGGATAGGAGTCTTTATTGGCCAAGTATGATTGGACACACAAGGAATTTGTCTCCAGTGCAGAAGTTTACAGTGTACATAATAAACAAGTAACAAGTCATGGTTGCAATCGTTAAGTGATAAATCATAAGATACCAATAGGAGAAGATAGTAGAAAAGATGAGAGATGACAAGATGAGAGGGATAATTGCAATACCTACTACATGAGTAAATATCCTTAGACCTAAGACAGTGCTGTGGGAACTAGCTGTTTAGCACCTAGTATGTTTAGTTTAATCCTGAGGGGAGAAGTTGAAACAGCTTATGTCCAGGATGTGAGCGCTGTGTAGATATTTTCTCAGCCAGCTGGTTGCTATTTTTTCCCCATTTTCAAGAAATGGAATAGACCAGGGGTGTCAAACTCATTTTCACTGAGGGCCGCATCAGCATTATGGTTGCCTTCAAAGGGCCAGGTGGGCACGGCTGGGTGGTCACGGCTGGGTTGCTGTGACTAGGTAGGCACGGCTGGGTGCGCGCACATGCACACACACACACACACACACTCCACATTCCAAGTCTGGGGACTTTTAACCAGACAGGAAGCAGAAGTCCTTCTCCCCACGCCCAGGCATGATTGGCAGCTTGCCGTTTCAGATGTGGATAAAAGTCTCCAAGCTTGGAATGGTGTGTGCATGCACACAGCACGCCAAAGTTCTTGGTTGAATTAGAAAGATTTCTGAAGAGGAGGAGTAGGAGTGGTGGGGAGCTGCACGAGGGAAAGCTGCCCCAGCAAGCCAGCATCCTTCTCAAAAGGTTTCCCTGCCTCCTCTTCTTGTTCTCCAGAGATTTGTCAAGGCAGAAGTTTGACTTCGTGCTCCTACGCACAATAGCATTGCTCTCTGCCTCTCCTACTTTGCCAGGAGGGGGAACCGGACAGGGAAACACCAATGCTCGGATGTCTGAACTTGGGAGAACGTCTCCTTTGGCGTGCTGCACGCACGCACCATTCCAACTGCAAAGACTTTGATCCACACCTGAGCTGGCAAGCTGCCAATCATGCTTGGGCGTGGGGAGAAGGACCTCTGCTTCCTCTGTGGTTAAAAGTTCCCAAACTTGGAATGTGGGCTTTGTGTGTGTGTGTGTGCATGCGCGCATGTGTGGGCTTGGGTGACAGCAGTTTGAGGAAGAGAGGTTTCCACATCAAGTTAGCTGGGGCAACTTGTTCTGGGGCGACCCAACCGTCTCAAGTCAGTAGAACTAGGGCAGTTGCAACTACCCAGCCAGGCTTACCCAGCCATGTGCACCTGGCTGCTGTGAGTCATCACAGATCCATGCAGCGGTTACCGCTACCACAGCTCCATGCGCTGTAGAGGCTCCCGCTGCCCCTCCTCTTCTAGCATGGCTGCCATTGACAAGACACCAGAAGCGAGGAGGTAATTACTCAATCAACTCCTCCTACTAGTCTGCTTGTGGACCAGATTTAAACACGTCACAGGCTGCGTATCTGGCCTGCGGGCCCTGAGTTCGACAGGTCTGTGCGAGACGAACTGTACTCCCAAACTGATGCAACAATTCCCACAGAACTGTACTCTTCCACCAAAGTAAGCCAATTTACTCCAGTTATGGAGCCTTTTTAACAAAAAGATTCTGTGTGGAAAGATGATCTAACTGCCTAATTAAAGATTACAAGGAAGCCCTATTTTGTGCCATTAAAACATTAACAACTGGATATGCCAGGGTGAAGCCATGCCCACTTTTCTCCATTAACATACGCACCTTATTATGCAACATCTTATTGTGCCTTATATTGTTCCCTCAACAAACAGGGAACAACTTACTTAGAACGGCTGCAGATCAAACTGTTGTAATAGTTAAAAGGATTGAGCAGATTGAGTTATATGTTGGATACACGTCATTTCAGGGAGGCAAAAGGTCTTCTCCTATAGCAACCTCGGCTCTTTTATGACTCATGGACTTCAACTCCCAGGATTCCTGAGCCAGACAAGCTGGCTCAGGAATTCTGGGAGTTGAAGTCCATGAGTCATAAAAGAACCGAGGTTGCCTACCCCTGTCCTATACCAACTTCTTTGACTCAGTGAGTCATTCTTCACTGTTGACAACAGCCTTGAGTAGTCCGTGCAGTTTTCTTGGCAACATTTTCAGAAGTGTCTTCCTCCTAGAAAGGGAGTGGCCCAAGATCACCCAGCCGGCTTTTGTGCCTAAGGTAGGACTAGAACTCACCATCTCCTGGTAATTGGCCCAAAGTCGCCCAGCTGGCTTTGTACTTAAGATGGGCCTAGAATTCCCAGTCTCCCCATTTCTAGTCTGCTGCTTAACTACAACACCAAACTGTCTAATCTTATATATCACATTAACTGGTATAACTTGTTTGAGTTTTTCTTTAGCAAGTTGGCTGAATTAAATTAGCTGGGCCCTATTCAATCTTGACAGGATAGCACTAATCCATGACTTTAATTAAATATGGTGTATTAAGTAGGCCCCACACTGCTCCACTGGCAAACCACAATAGGTGCTGTCGCTCCACACAGTCACACCCAAGCAAAGCAATTAACCACAGAACAGGAATTGTAAACCCCACCCTAATGTCCCCTACTCACTGTCCCATCTTCGTCCCTCCAGGCAAGCTGGCTGAAGGTCTCCAATCCTATGCAACAAGGCAGAACCACATCAGTTGGGCCAAGTCAAGAATACTGAACTACGAAGACAGCGATGGAAAAGTGGTGCCCGTCTTACCTCTGAGGGCACCCCAAACGTTGGTGGCTGTGAGAAGCATCAGATCCACCGAAACGCTGAGCTTATCTGAGTTTATTTGGGGAACAACAACAACAACAAAAAGCAGTAGTTAACAATTTTAAAGCTTAGAAGTTGGCCTTCCACAAAGCAAATGGCTGACATCATCTTTTTATTAGGAGTGAGAATGTGTTAGTTCATTGATTGTTTTGGGAACTGCT
This sequence comes from Daboia siamensis, assembly GCA_024449315.1. Lineage (NCBI taxonomy): Eukaryota > Metazoa > Chordata > Lepidosauria > Squamata > Viperidae > Daboia > Daboia siamensis. Next base: position 1,020,018 of record JAKJMR010000066.1, read on the forward strand.
TTTGGGAATACAAGACTAAAATTGGGAACCTCCCCTAAGATCTGGACGGCCATCTGCGGTAGTTTAGAAGAGGTTGAGTTTTGGTCCCCACATCATAAAAAAGATGTTGGAAAAAGTGCAGAGAAGAGGAACTAAGATGATTAAAGGCCACGAGACTCAAACATACGATGAACAGTTGCAGGAACTGATTATGGCTAGTCTAGAGAAAAGAAGGACTAGGGGTAACATGATAGCAGTATTCCAGTATTTGAGCGGGCTGCCACAAAGAAGAGGGGGTCAATGCCGCTTTGGGGGGGGGGGGCGAAAGCCCTAATAAGCAGGCATATACATAGAATGAAGGCTATTGCTAAGCACATTTGATTTGTGCTTAGATTGTAAGCCGCCCTGAGTCTTCGGAGAAGGGCGGGATATAAATGGGATTAAAATAAATAAAATAAATAAATAACTTATTTTCCAAAGCATCAGAAGGCAAGAGAAGAAACAACGGATGGAAACTAACCAAGGAGAGGAGCAACCTGGAACTAAGGAGAAACCTCCTAACAGTGAGGACAGTCAACCAGTGGAACAACTTGCCTCCAGAAGTTGTGGGTGCCCCATCACTGGAGGTTTTTAAGAAGAGACTGGACAGTCTATTCTTCAATGGTATAGGGTCTCCTTCTTGAGCAGGGGGTTGGACTAGAAGACCTCCATGGTCCCTATTCTGACTGATAAAGCTGTGAAGATCTGGCTTTTCCCCCAGATCTTTGGCAAGAGACTGAGACCCCGCCCCTCACTTCAATCCACTTGCCATCATGTTTTACTGATCTTAATGTAGTTTCTTGGGTTCATTTCCTTGAACCGCCCAGAATCTTTGGGAGAGGGGCAGCACACAAGTTTAATGCAGAAATAAAACATTTTAAAATATGTTTTCTAATGTTATAGAATTATAATTAATTGGAGAGAAAAAAAAGAAAACTCATGGGTTGTCCCCAGATGGGCGCAGCCCCATCCTTAATTCTTACCCCCCAGTATTAAAGATGTCTTCTCCAACCAACCACACGTTGCCCACCCTTAGGTAAGAATATTCCTGGCTTTGAAAATAAAAGGGTAGATAACAGCCAGGAGGGGTTGAGGTTTGTTTTAAGGGCGCCCTGCTGACCATAAGCTCAATGTTGGCAACCCAACCATCAGATGCCGTTCTCTTACAGTCCTCTGGAGATTCAAGGGTGGGATAGTCACTGCATCCTGCTTGGCTCACGGAGACAAGAAGATTAGGACACAGATCCTCCATGTTGCTCCCTACAATACACAATGGGAAATTAAGCATGGGAATCTCTCTGAATACAAGTTGCACTAAGCTTCTTTCCCCCCCACCCACAAAAATAAATAAATGTGTTTTTTTTAACAAAACAATCCTGAAGCTTTTAAAGAAAAAGAAAATTTAAAAACATTAAAAATCTTTTTTTAAAAAAAAACCCACCAGTTTTAAACCTAGTCTACCTTGAAGGCTTGACATTGGCGTAAAGGGGGCTGAGGCTGGTAAGGGAAGAGGGGGCTGCTTTGTAAAGATATCACAACCACGTTGTCTGTCAAGAGGGTGGAAGGAAGAAGCAAGAATATAAACCAGGATTCTTCAAACCTGACCCTTTTATGACTTGTGGACTTCAACTCCCAGAATTCCTCAGCCAGCACGCTTGACTGAGGAATTCTGGGAGTTGAAGTCCACAAGTCATAAAAGGGACAGGTTTGAAGACCCCTGATATAAACCTAGAGAACTGACCTACAAGCATCTCTGCTTTTGCACTGCACTGGGCAATCACTGTTGTGAGAAGGGTTCCGTTCTTATATGCAGTCAAGTCTCTACTTTAGCCCAGCACGATAAGTGGGTCTACAGGTGGTTCTCAACTTACAGCTGGTTATTGAACAAACCATTCAAAGTTACAACAGACCCACAAAAGCTACTAACAACTTCTTTCTGAATTTACACACGCGCGCACACAGAACCTTGTGCGTAACACGATTGCATTTTGCGCTTGGCAAACCGGCTCACCTTTGCGGCTGTTTTGCAAGCATCCTGCAGTTGTATGACTACAACTCGCAACATTTTTTTTTTTTAGCTGGCTTTAAGCATTTGCTTCTGCTTTCTGGTTAAAAACCAGACAAAACCAAAACCCACCCATTAGGGAAAATTGATTCAGTTAAAATGTCGAAAAAAATGTTGAAAAATTATATTCAGTTCCACGATGCCTTGATTTGTGACAGCAATGACTTACAAGTATAATCCTGGGCTCAATTACCGTCACAGCCAAAGACAACCTGTCTCAGGAGGCAAAATTTGAACATAGGTGCAAAATCTGAGAGCAGACTCAGATAGATTCCATCTTTTAGGAGAGAATGCCACATGTGCTAGAAAAATGAAGTTATGAGGAACTATGTCCAGCGATGACAGCTCACTTTTATCATTTCCTCCTTCTGCCATTAGGAAATTCTTTGCTTATGGAACCAGCTAAAGTCAGAAATATTTTGGGTGAGTGGATGTTGAGTGCAAAAATCCAGGATAACTATTATTGCTAGCAAAAAGATCCTGAAAGCTGCCATCTCCTGACCATCCAGACTGTTTCCAGTATTTGGTCTCTGTAGACCAGCATTTTTCAGCCTTGGCTACATTAAGAAGTGTGGACTTTAACTCCCATAATTTCCCAAGCCAGTAAGAAGACCCAGGTAACTTAAATCAGGGGTCTTCAAACTTGGCCTTTTTATGACTTGTGGACTTCAACTCCCAGAAATCCTTAGCCAGCATGATATATAGTACACAACCTTTTCATTTGTTGGGTGTGGGTTTTCGCCACTGTGACTTCAGAGAGGTTTATTTCCAAGTCAGCAGAAACCAGAATTTGCCCTTAAATCTTATCTGAAACATTCAGCTTTCTGGCTCGTTTAGAAGTACGCCAGGCTGCCCTGCCATCCTGGATTAAATGAGTTTGAGCTGAACGGCTTACACGTGAACTTTTTTGTCCAGCTTCAGAAGGGAAAGATCTGCTGGGAGGGAGGGGGGGGGGGTCGCATAAAGGTATAATCCGAAGTCCGATCCTCCAACAATAAACTCAAAGCCCAGGATTGCGCAACTCATTCAGCTACAGGGGAAACCCCAAGCCAAGCCCTCCGTGCGAAAATCCCAGCGAAGCTCCGCAGCGGGATTTAGGTCGTGTGAACGCGGCCTCGTATTAGAAAGCGTGGAAAGAGAAGGGGGCAAATGCGCTCCCCCTCCCTGATCCGCTGCTTCCCCCTCCCTCCCTCCCTCCCTGATCCGCTGCTTCCCCCCCCGCCCCCCGGACCTGTTCTCTCCTTGTACCCAGGAGGGAAAAGCAGTTGCCAGTAACGTCGGAATGCCCCGTCCAGCACTTCGCAGCCGGGCTCCGCCGCCGACTGGTTGGCATGGGCGAATCGGAAGTGGCGGGAGCTGAGCCGGCAGCGGCTCCGGGGGTCCTGGCGCAGCGCCTGCGGCTGCGGCCACACGGCAGCGCCCAAGCCGGCGGCCAGGAGCAGGAGCAGCGCGCCCGCCGCGCCCGCCATCCGTGCAGGATCTGCGGCTGCCCGGCGCCCAGATGCGAACGCGCGGGGCAGGTGACGCGGGCGGATCACATGAGAGGCGGACCGTTCGGCTGCCCCCCCCCCCCCCCCCCCAGTCGGGCGACGCCCAAAGGGGAGAAGCTCCGCGTGGAGAGGGCGGTGGGTGCCGCCCGGGGAAGGGTCTCTCTCTGCCTGGCTCCTTGCGTTTCTCTTTCTTTCTTTCTTTCTTTTTCTTTCTCTTTCTCTTTCTTTCTTTTTCTTTCTTTCTTTTCCTTTTCTTTTTCTTTCTTTTTCTCTTTCTTTCTTTTCCTTTTCTTTCTTTCTTTCTCTTTCTTTCTTTCTTTTTCTCTTTCTTTCTTTCTTTCTTTTTCTCTTTCTTTCTTTCTTTCTCTTTCTTTTTCTTTCTTTTTCTTTCTTTCTTTTCCTTTTCTTTCTTTCTTTCTCTTTTTCTTTCTTTCTTTTCCTTTTCTTTCTTTCTTTCTTTCTTTCTTTCTTTTTCTTTCTTTCTTCTATCTTCCCTCCCTCCCTTTCCCCTTTCTCTTTCTGTCTTCCCCTCCCTCCTTCCCTTCCCCTTCTCTATTTTTCCTTCCTTCTCCCCTCTCTATCTTCTCCTCCCTGCCTCTGCTCCCTCCCTCCCTTTTTTTTCTATTCTCCATTTTCCTTCCTTCCTTCCTCCCTCCCTATCCTATCCTACCCTGACCCTATCCTCCCTCTCTCACTTCTTCAATGAAGAGCAGCAGCAGGGCGGGGTGGGGGTGGGGTGGGCATGATAGCAGTCATCCAATATCTCAGGGGCTGCCCCAAAGAAGAGGGAGTCAAGCTCTTCTCCAAAGCGCCTGAAGGCAGGACAAGAAGCAACGGATGGAAACCAATCAAGGAGAGAAGCAACCTAGAACTAAGGAGAAACTTCCTGACAGTGAGAACAATTAACCAGTGGAACAACCTGCCTCCAGAAGCTGTGAATGCTTCAACACTGGAAGTCTTTAAGAAGAGACTTTTGTCTGAAATGGTATAGGGTTTCCTGCTTGAGCAGGGGTTGGACTTAATGACCTCCAAGGTCCCTTCCAACATCATCAGCATCATCACCATCATTATTACTATTACTATTATTACTACTACTACTACTATTATTATTATTATTATTATTATTATTTTATATGCTGCCCATCTCACTCTACAAAGCAAAGCTTTAACAGGCCACTGGCCTTGCGGATAGAAATCTAGCTCCATCCTGCCAGCAAAAAAGCCAACATGGCAGCACAAAATGAGGAAGGACCTTGGAGCAACAGGCTAAGGCTTGTGAGACACATCCCTATGGCTTTCTTAGCAGCAACATGGAAGCGGGTGGTTAGAGCTTTTTTCAAGTTGCTTTTTCAATTCCCCACTCTAGTTCATAACTGTTATTTACAGCTCTTATTTTAAGAGTAGGACCACTTAGTAAAGAAAGTGAATCTGAGGTTTTTTTCTTTTTTTGCTGTGCTGTATGTTTGCAGACTTTGGCCATTACTGTCCTGCCATTTTTGAATTCCTTCATAGACTTGGCATTGGACTCGATGGCCTTACCTAGTGATACGGTGAATAACATAAAACATAACGTATCGTAACATTCTTCTGTGATATGGTGAATAACGTTAAGATGTCGTGAAAAAGGAGAAATATATTAGAACCCAAGATAATTTGACTTTTCAGGGCAGAAAATTCAGCACAAAAACACGGACATTCAGAGTTAAGGTACAGAATTTATAAATATAAGGCCTGATTTATACATCGGTCTAAGATAATGGACATTATTGGTTTTAACATTTGTTACTTTTACAAGATTCAGTAAATATTGTATGGATGTGTCAATTTTAATTGTTTGTAGAGTAAATATTGGTAAGTCGAACCCATGCAAACAAAAGCTTTGTGGGGTCCTTTTTAAGTGGGATGAAGGTCTTCTGAGTGAGTTTCCACTGGCCTAGGCTTGGTGAGAAACCAGCCATCATGATTTGTAAATGAACGTTTGTCCCTGACATTCTTTGCTTAGTTCTTGGGAATTTACGGGTCGTTAGGAAATAAAAAGGTGATCAGCATGGAAAAAAAAAATCTCAATCTTTAAGCCCCTTAAAGATTAAAACTGCAAAATAACTCCAGGCACAAATGCGTGGGGGGCAGGGGGGGGGGGAATGTGCTATCAAACCAAACTAGGGATTGTCCAGGATGCTTAACCATGGTTTATTTAGCCCAATGTTCTGGCTTCACGATGAAGCCACACTGGTGTTACGTGCGACCACTCCGTAACCCAGTTTTATGAGCCCGCGAGGCCGATTCAGGTCTCACTGAAGTCAGAAAGACAGAGCTGAACCAGCCGCAGGATCCGCAATGCAACCTGGCTGGCATTTAAGCTGCGGGCCTGGTGAGGCACCCCTCGCGTTTACCTCTAACCGGCGTTAGCCGCACCCAAAATGGCGGCCGCGTTCCATCTTTTTTTTTTTTTCCCCCCCTTTCCCCTTGTGGCGGAGCAAAGAGGAGAGAGCGCGGGCGCGCCCCTCCGACAATGGCTTCCCGCGAGAGCATTCCCTTTCAAGCCACGCTCAAGATGGATGTCGCCGAGCGACGAGGCGCCGGGCCCCGCCCACTCGGGCGCGAAGGCCGAACGAGCGAGCGAGAGAGAGAGAGAGAGAGAGAGAGAGCGCCAGCTTAGAGGTCCGGGCGTTGCCCCGCCCTTCGCCGCGCGGCGCGGGGTTGCGTCCCGCCGTGCGTGCGTGCGTGCGTGCGTGCGTGCGTGGTGGCGTGCGTCGAGGTGACGGAGCGGGCCGGACGCGTCCCTTTGTTGGCTCAGCGGCGCCTGTGAGGAGGAGGCGGAGGAGCGGCGGCGGCGGCGGCGGGCGCTGGCGATCGGTCCGCCGAAGGGAGGCGGCGTCCAGGCCGAGGCCTTCGGATCCCGGTGGGGCCGCCCCGCTCGCGGCCCGTCTCGCCGCCTCGCGGCCTCCGGCGCGCGCCGCCATGGACTCGGACGAAGGCTACAACTATGAGTTCGACGAGGACGAGGAGTGCAGCGAGGACAGCGGCGCCGAGGAGGACGACGACGAGCCCGACGACGACGACGACGAGCCCGACGACGACAACCTCGACCTGGGCGAGGTGGAGCTGGTCGAGCCCGGGCTGGGCGTGGGCGGCGAGCGCGACGGGCTGCTCTGCGGCGAGACGGGCGGCCTGGGACCCGGCGGCGGCGGCGGCGGCGGAGGAGGAGGAGGCGGAGGCCTGGGCGGCAGCGGGCTAGGCGGGCCGGGCCCGGGCGGCGGCGGGCTAGGCCACGAGCAGGAGGAGGATTACCGCTACGAGGTGCTGACGGCCGAGCAGATCCTGCAGCACATGGTGGAGTGCATCCGAGAGGTCAACGAGGTCATCCAGGTGCGCGTGCCCGGCGCGCGCGCGCCCCCCCACCCGCGGAGGGATCGGGCCGCCTCGCGGGAGGGAGGGAGGGAGGGAGGGGGCGGACTCGCCAGCCACGCCTTCGGTCCATTCCCCCCCCCCCGTCGCCCCCATGGAGAAAAGGGGGGGCCCAGCCGCCCCCAGCGCTGAGCTCTCCAGAAGGGGCTGGAGGACCTCCGGCCACGCAGCCCCAGCCTGGAAAGGGAGGGGGCGCTCTAGGCAGGCCGAGGCAGGGTGAAAGCGCACCCCCCCCCTTTGCCCCTGCCCCGCAGTTCCTTTGTGGTCACTAAGGTGCCCCCCCCCCCCTTTCTGGTGGCAGAGGGGTGAATGGGGGGGGTCCTTCTTAGCAGAGGGAAGGGGGTGACTGTTGCAGCTGGGTTACACAAGAAAGGCAGGAAGGTAAAGGGCTTTCGGGGGGGGGGGGGAGAGAAGGGGTTCAGTGTCAGGGTTCGGTGCCCGCCAGGTAAGCTGCGACTGGTCACCCCAACCTCGCTGGGAAATGGCAGGGGTGGAGTCCTCGCCCTCGTATTGGCGTCCCCCAAAGGGGAACCCCAGGCTGTAATTTCAGAGGGCCCCCCACCCCAAGGATCGGATGCATTAATGTTCTTGAAGGCTTTTTGCGGTTAAGAAGGTTCAGCCAGAGGAAAGGTCGACTGTCCCAGTCCTGCCGTTGACTGATGGTGACGTGAACCTTTGTGGGCGACCCCCTGCAGCTGCTCAGGATGGCAACGTGACAAGAGGGCAGGGCCCAGGAATGTGTACCTATCTCAGTGTTTTGGCATTTTTGAGAAGCAGGACTGTTCCGCAGGACTCGACTCTTGTGTGTACACAATTGTTGAAAGGGATTGACTCAGGTCGGGTACAAGTTGAATACCTAGTGGCGTTTCCATTGGTACCAAAAGTGGTGTAGAAATAAGAGAATTATTTCCTGGAACTTAACAAAGCCTTATTGTGGGCAAATTTATTTTGCATAGGATTGACTGTGTATTGATATTGTATAGCTTGCTGTTTACGTCATTGGATGTAAACGGGGGTTAAAGCTGGTTTTTTTTTTTTAGCATTTATAAATAACTATTTCACGTTAGGGTTATAGTTACAATGACACGGTTACAGTTCACAAATTGTACGTCACATTGCTGAGGCTGGAAACAAGGCTAGGAAAAATCCCAAGATTAAGACTTGTGGTGTTCATAATCTGCTCATTTTATACCTTCCAGCTGAAACTGGCATCCAAAGTTGAACAAGTTACAAACAATAAAGTGCTTAACACAGGTGTGTGATTGGATTTCCTGTTGCCAGTGTAAGTAAAAGGTGTTAATTTGGTCTAGGAAGAGTCTGGTCTAAAGATCAGTCTTGCTTCTGCAATTAATGGTCAGGTTGACTTGTAGGGAACAAGGCGCTCTTCTCATTCAAGACAATTCATATTAGAGGTAGACCTTAATTACTGTGTTTTAAACTGTGCAAAGGTTTTGCCTCTCATTTGCTTTGAGCTAATGCCCATTGCTGAGGGCTAATGATGGATAGGCTTGGTTGAATTGATTTCCTGGTTTTGTTTGAAAACTCTCCTGGTTTTAGCATCATGACTATTTTGAGTCAGAGATGCATAGAGAAACATTTACACATCTTCCTTTTTTTAAGCAGGTTTTTTTCCCCCCAGAAGGTAATCAGGAAACTGAGGTTGGAATGGGATGGGGAGGGGAAATAGGTGTCCACATCTTTTAGGGATGACCATTTCCCCCGTGAAGAAGAGAAATGGTAATCTGTTATCTTGTCATTCTACAAATATGTCCAATTCAGGTGAGTGATCTATGCTCAGCAGGTGAGAAAGCTGTATGGTATCTTTCTGCTACCAGGAGCTCTTCAAGAATTCCTGAGCAGCAATGGAACCTGGTCTTCTCTTGAGTGAGCATTCAGACAGCTCACAAGGGGGGGGGGGGCTCCTCTCCTTTTCTGTGTAAATGTTGCATGGTGTAGCACCGTATACATAAGACCTTGTCGAGGGGCTGTTGACCTGACTTGCAATAAAATCCCCTCTCTAGCCCAAGTTTCTTTAGAATTGGCTTGATGGGCCCAGACGTTTCTGTTCATGTCCCTGAAACTCTGCAAATATTTTTTTAAAAACTGTCAAGGGTCATTCATGATGCGTTTGGCGAGAATGGGAGAGGTGGTGAACTTTAGCCTGTATATCAGAACTCTCCTATGACATCAGTTCTTCTCTGTCCTCTTCTGTGGTTAATAGCACTCACAACCTTGTGCTTACCTGGAGATTTGCTCTGACTTTAGGAAGTTGGAAAACAATTGGAACAAAACAATATATAGTGTTGATTTACTTTTGCGTTGAGAACTCCCGAATAAGGTAACGTTAATCCTGTAAAGATTTGCTAAAGGAAAGGGAAGAATAGCTTTGAGCCGGATGCCAAATTACAAGAGCTGAGTGGTAGTTAAAGCTGGGTGAGTAATAGTGGGTGTGGAATGGGCTGTATTCCTTCTTCCTTCCAGCTCTAATTGAACAGGTCCAAATCCAGAGCTTATCTTGCTGTAATCTTCAATTCAGGGGCAATATAAAGATTGACAGTGAAGGATGTCTTTGTGTCTGGCAGGTCCAAGGTCAAATTTAACAGGGAGCTATTAAGCCAGCTGGTGAGCTGACTGTCTTACCTTAGAATCGCACTGCTATATGAATGAGTCTCTCAACTTTTGACCCTTCTTGCTGGTTGCCGAGTAGTCAGTTGAATTTCATTCAAGGAATAAACATTAGAGTTAATGCCATTTGTGGTTTGTCTCTTCATTTTGTTTCTTTTGTTAATTCTGGAATTGACAAGAGGAGCAAATTGCCACTCTGTCAAATCAGGTGGCTGTTTTACTAGCCCAATTTCAAGACCCGAGTCGGAAGGACTTAATAGTGGCATTTAGGTATCAATGTCCTTAAATTGTAAATGTTATTGTTTGAGAAGGATTAAAATATGTCCCGGAAATCCTGCAAAATGAACATTATCAGGTGGTGTTGATGTTTTTATATATGAACATACCTGCATTCCTTTTTAAATAGCTGGTGTTTAATATCTCCAGAGTACCTAATACAAGGATGCTATGTCAAGTCTCTGTGTCTCGCCAGGTCTTTCTTAAATATAATGGGGCCAGGTTCCATTTTTGTACTCAAAAATATGTTTTAACAGTTTGGAAATACGAAGCCTCAGAGCATTTCAAGGAGCTTGGAGCTGTTGGGAATAGGGAGACCCAGATTTGAATTCTCCCTTCGGTAAGGAAGCTGGCTGACTCGGCCCTAGATGGCAAAGTTGAAAAAAATCTGTCTTGACCAGGAAGGCTGCTTGTAGCCCAAGTTCCTAAATGGAGAATATTTTTCATCCAGCAGTGAACGTAATTCACACCGATGATGTGCATGCTAATCTACTGTATCTAGTATGTTGTGTCTCAATTCTATTTCTGAAAGGTCTTGCCATCCAAGCCAGGGCTGTTGCTTTTGGTGTTTTGATTTTAACCAAGTTTGTTGCTCTGCCCGATATCCCAGATGGGAAAGGACTAATGTTAAAAATCAGTATTTGGAATATTGAATATTTGGAAGGATTACCTGGTGGTGCAACGCTAAAAGCGAGTTGTTTAAAGTGTGTATCGACCTGTTGCCACCTATGTGTAAAGCCTACATTCAACTTGTTTATTTTGATATAGCTGTATGTTGTTGTTTTTACAGTGGATGGAAAGTGGACTAATATTTCTCTGCTCTGTGAGAATGATTAATTTATACTTTGTAGAGAATAGGCAAGCAATAGCTTGATGCTGGAGAATGTTGGTTTGATTGTTGGACTTGAACTGTAGGCTTCTTATTAAGTGATGATGTGACTGGTAGATTTTGAGCCAGCTAGCCTTTCTTATAGTTTTGAGACTAACATGAGCAGCTGATGTTTCTAGGGAGAAGAAGCAAGGTTAGAACAATGGAGACATTTGCAGCTAAATTGGAAAACACTATCACTGCAATTTGCCATCCTCGTGTTTATGTTTGCACAAACCATACCTAATATTATGTGCGTGATCTTTTAGTGACATGGTAAATTTGGTGTTTTATCCCATATAGATTGTGCTTGATTCTAAATTGTTTATTAGTGCCTGTGGCTGTAAAACAGAGCCTAAACTAATTATGACAGCCATCCCAGAAATTAATACCATTGCCAAAGCTGTCGCTTGTAATGTTGAAACGGTCTTACAGATCCTGGATATATTTTTAACATCAGAAGGGCTGTCTGCAGGGGTTGGACAGCTGTGGTTTTTTTTAATCACTTGCAGTCTTAAGAGTACATAGATTATCATGCTAGCACAGACCTAACCAGAAAAGAAGTGTTATGTAACGTTGCCTTAGAATAAGATGACTGAACTTGGATGTTTTGTAGGCTGCAAATATTTCCAAAATAGGTAAGGCTTTTGATTAACGATTAGGGTTAACAGATCCTTTAGTTTGTATTTTGAGAAGGCATGTGATATTTACCCTGAATTCTGTGGAGATATTTGTAGAAAAAGTCTGTCTTAAAAAGTGATTCAATTGCTAACATCAGATGAAATCTTTTCAACATCCAGTTTTACCTTTCATGCAACCTTGATGCAGGATCATTTGGCCAATTCATTGTTTTGAGAAGTAAAAATACAAAATCCCCAAAGAAGGCGTTGGCAAAATATTTCCGAACTATTTGCCAAGAAAATTGCATGGGTATATCCATGTGTTCACCAGAGTTGATCGATTTCATACATGCATTTATGTTACATATCCTAAAAATAGACTTGAATTATAATCAAACCAGACTGTATTCCATTCCAGTTTCTTTTGCATTCTCTGGCGTTCGAGTGTATAGAGGTTATATTGATACATTTAAAAGGACTTTTTCATACTTAATCTCTGAATAACGTCAAAAATTGTAGATGATAAAAACTTTCCAAGATGGGACCATTTTGCATTATTAAAAGGTAAAAGTAAAGGTTCCCCCGCACATGCGTGCTAGTCCTTTCTGACTCTAGGGGCCGGTGCTCATCTCCGTTTCAAAGCCGAAGAGCCAGCGCTTGTCCGAGGACATCTCCGTGGTCATGTGGCCGGCATGACTAGACGCCAAAGGCGCACGGAACGCTGTTACCTTCCCACCGTAGTGGTCCCTATTTTTCTACTTGCATTTTTACGTGCTTTCGAACTGCTAGGTTGGCAGAAGCTGGGACGAGTAACGGGCGCTCACTCTGCTACGCGGCACTCGGGATTCGACCCGCCAAACTGCCGACCTTCTGATCGACAAGCTCAGTGGGTCCCTTTTGCATTATTAGTACGAACAATAAATCCTTGGAAGAATTCCTCGTCTATTAATCTCCCAAGAATTCTAGTATTCTGGTGCGTCCTTCTTTGATCTGTTTGGTTTCTTCTGTCAGTAGACATAAGTAACACATGAAAACATATCGCCTGCAAACCCAGAAGTGTGGCTTAGTCTTCTAACAAGCCAGAGCCAGAAGCCATAGTTAGTAAGTAGGTAAAGTAGGGGAGGCATCTCTTTGGTTAGTTTTTCAGATCCCTTTTCCAGGAGGAACAAAGCGGGAGCTACTTTATTGCACGCGTGAGTTTGCTTTGCTTGCATGAAGCCTAAATTCCCAGATATTCTGTTTATTATGAGATGTGAATGTTCCTGGTAGTTGTCGGCTGGGCTTAGCTATTTCGTGTGCCTAAAGGGAGGGATCCTTTTCTTATGCAATGGTAAGTCCAGTTGCACAATGAAACATTAAACTGACATTTAATAGCTAAGAGGATTATACTTATATGCCTTACCTGGCTATTTGTGAAAAACTGTACTCGTAATCCTTTTCAGTTTCACTGGGATCTGTGGAATATGTAAATAACGTGCAACATTCAGAATAACTTTAAAATCTGGATTATTTTTTTTAAAGGCTAGTCCGACTCTGTGTTTGAGTTAGCCTGTTGGCGTTCTAGTCTTAACATTGCCTGAATGTATTTTTTTTTAAAAAAATGAATTAAAGCCAAGCACTCCAGATCTAGTGTGTTTAGGGGGTGGGTGAGTCCCCATTCTTGCACAGACCTCACATTCTCTCTAGTGTACCAATAAAGGAGACTATTTGTAGCTCTGGGTTGAAATGAGGTCTCCTTGGTGCTCTCTGAGCTTGGTTGATTTCCTGCAGACATTTCATTACTAGCACTGGTGAGGCTACCTCGTTTGGGCAATGAAAGGTCTGCAAGAAAACAACCAAGCTCAGAGAGCACCAGGGACCCCACAATCCTTCTCCTCCTCCTCCTCCTCCTCCTCCTCCTCCTCGGACCCCACTCCCTACTAGCTCTGAGGAGTTGACCTAGTTTGGGTAATAAAACACCTGCAAGACAACCAACAGCCAAGCTCAGAGAGCACCAAAGACCCCTCATTCCTAGTGTGCTTTAGGGGATTGGGGAAGTACATGGGACCCATTCAACAGTCAGAAGAAGTGTCCTAAGGAAATTTCCAGCTCCACAATTTTAGATTTCACTCACTACTGATCAGTACTGATTGTGCAACTGATTTAAACTTGAATTGCCTTTGAAATAACTGTCACGTTTATATCAGATATAATTGGACGGGGGTGGGGGGGGAATGAAGTTTTGGGAGAAAGGGCAGGTCTGCTGGTCACATTCCTTATGACGACTTTCCTTCCTCTTCTAGAACCCGGCCACCATCACCAGGATACTCCTCAGTCATTTCAACTGGGATAAAGAAAAGCTGATGGAGAGGTAAGCCAGGTGGTTTCTTTCCCCTCCTTCCCAGGTAGCCAGAATAGCAGGTACTCCCTATTGTGGTTCCTACTTTCTTTAAACAAATAGGAGTAGAGAACGGGGCAGGTTGGTGAGCCAAGCCCATCGTGGCTTGACATTTGAGGCTACTTAGAAATCAAAGAAGCCCATTGAGGTCTCTTGGGAGGAGAGGAGAAAAAAACGTGCCCTTACATGGGCCAATTATTGGGAAATTGTTTGGCTTGGGCTTTTGCAAAATTCCTGACACAATTCATAAAGTCAGCCCGGGTGGTATAGTTCCATATCTTGCACAACATACTTACAAAGCGTGTGGTGCCGTTATGCGCCCCATCCTTACCCAAGAGACTAGCATTTGGAATTTGTTGTGGAATAAAGTTAAGATAACAGTAGCATGAGATAAAGATCTTTTTTATAGAAGCAATGAGTATAGAGGCATAACCATCAGGGCTATAAGAAGCTATCTTAGTATCGGAACTAGCTTAGTAACATTTGTTAGGGTTATAATGTGATTTTAGCCTCATCTGTTGGGTGGACCAAAATATGGTTGCTTAGTTAACAGGCTGGTGAAATGCACCTTGGGTTAGTGTGATATAAAAATCTAAGCTTGGAACAGCTCCTAAAATAGCTTTATGAGTTAAAACGCTTAACAAGCAGCTATAGTCGGGATCCTTTCCTATCATTATAGTTAATTCACTGGCTTAATCTAGTTGCAATTAATCCTACTGCCATTTTTTGCAGCCTTCTCTAGAAACCTTGGGAGTTGCACCCAGAGCTGAGTGATTGGCCTGTTCAACATTTTTTTTTTTGAAATATTAGGGCTTTGTAGGCATTTTGAATAATTTTCATATGGGAGAGCTTATCCACAAGCAGTGGTTTTCACTTTCAGAGTTGGATTGACAATTTCAAATAACTTTTAGGACAATGTGGGAGGCTAGGAAATGTTCATTCATAACTAGGGATGCTGCAGATAATTTATTTAGTTTGACATTTTTTCCAGAAGCATAACGTTGGATGCTGAACTAATAGGCATTTGTTTGGAGAGAAGGAAAATGTGTTGTCTATAACAGTTTTAATTTAATGTTTAATTGCTGAAGGCAAGATTTGTTTGAAAGCTTTAGTACAGGGATCTTCAAACTTGGCCCTTTTATGACTTATGGACTTCAACTCCCAGAATTCCTCAGCCAGGCATGCTGGCTGAGGAATTCTGGGAGTTGAAGTCCACAAGTCATAAAAGGGCCAAGTTTGGAGACCCCTGCTTTAGTACATGGGGCTGCAGGTTGAATTTTTTTAATGTGTTTATTGATTGGTTATGGCTCATCAAATTGATGTTTAGTCATTGTGATGACATTGAGGTTGACTTTTTCTGATGATCTTTCTCTGGGACGTTTGTCCCTAGCCCGGTCCTTCAAGTCTGTCCACAATTCCCCCCCCCCCTTGCCATTGTGTCAAGAAGTCTCCTTTGGCAAGACTGGCGGCATACGTTTCTTTAATTATAGCTTGTATTTATTTGTAACTTTAATGTGATTTTATATAGTTATGGTTTCATTTTATTTTTGTAAGCTGCCCAGAGTTGCGTTCTGAGACCGAACACAGACGTTAGATTTGTAGACTGAGGCAACAGGGATTTGTGCCCTGAAAAGTGACCCTTGGAAGCAGGAGATTTTTGAAGCAGGGTGGCCCACTACTTTTCTCAGTGCATTGTGCTGTTTTTTTAAAAAAAACAAAAACCCACAAATATATGCAATTGTTTTATGGATTTACAGAACCAAGGCCATCTGCCTCTTCTAGCTAAGAGATGAATTAGAACGCAGGAAGTTTGGGTTTATATACAGATCCCAGAGCTCCTGCATGCTTTTTTTTTTTCAGAGAGAATTAATTCGGCTTCATTCTTTTTGGGTAGGTACTTTGACGGCAACTTGGAGAAGCTGTTTGCAGAATGTCATGTCATTAATCCCAGTAAAAAGTCTCGAACACGTCAGATGAACACCAGATCATCTGCACAGGACATGCCATGTCAGATCTGCTATCTCAACTATCCAAATTCGGTGAGTGCCTTCCAAATTGTGCAGTCTGTAACTTGAAAATGTGTGTATTAGCTGTTTTTTTCTGAGGCACCCGGTATGGCTGGCTGATGAGAGCTAAATAGCTCGAAATAGCTATATCACTCTCCCTTTAACTCTGTGTTGGCAATCCAAATTTGTGTGTGTGTGTGTGTGTGTGTGTAATTACAGATAAAAGGTAAGACCTAAAATCGTGCAATTATGCCAATAAATGCCAAATGCAGGTTGTCCTCAAATTAGGACCACAACTGAGCCCAGAATTTATGTTGTGAAGAGAGTTTGGCCCCATTTTATGACTTTTCTCGCCACAGTTGTTAAGTGAATCACTGCAGTTGTTAAGTTAGTAACCCGGTTGTTAAGTGAATTCTGGCTTCTCCCATTAACTTTGCTTGTCAGAAGGTCGTAAAAAGGGGGAATCACGTGACCCCAGGACACTGCGACCGTCATAAATGTGAATCAGTTGCCAAGCATCTGGGGGTAAATCACGTGACCATGGGGATGCTGCATACGGTCATAAATGTGAAAAATGGTCATGAGTCACCTTTTTTTAGTAACTTTGAAGGGTCACTAAATGAACTGTTCTAAGCCGAGGACTGCCTGTAAATAATACCTAAAACCTTCAGGGCAAAAGAAGAAAAAGGCAGCTGTTTGTTAATGTAGATATTCAAACTCCTTTTTTCTTCTGCAGTAGAAGAGACCTAATTATATACCAATGATTTCTGTTTTTATTCCCCCTCATTAAATATCTCCTAATTTCATTTCCCTCTCCCGTTTCTCTGTTTATTATGTCCTGTGATCAGATTTCTGCTTCTTAAAGGCCTTTGAATAACGCTTGCTTTAGAGCCAAGTAGATCTCCTCACATCAGATGCTTGAAATTCAGGCTCACCAGAATCATAATACAGCTTCTCTCGAGCAGCAAAATCGCAAAGTACAATGTTGGCATTACAATTAAAGCGGGAGAATTGTAAAAATAAAAAAAAATCAGAATTGGTGTCTCCCATAGTTACCTATTTTGATCTCCAAAATATTCAAAGCGACCTCTCTGGATCAGATCAAGTTTCCTTGTACAGGTGGTTCTCATCTAGTGACCGGTCGTTTTGCGACCGTTCAAAGTTACGATGGCCACGGAACGGGTGCTTTACAGCCTGTAAAAGAACCACAATGTTTGCTTAATGATTGCCGTGAAAGGGAAGAAAAAAACCCTCAGAAAATTACTTCCGGGTCATGCATATGCCTCACCTTATGACTGTTAACAACTTCTGGGTGTGATTCTGGGCTCAATTACAATCGTAAGTCGAGGACAGCCTATACCTGTAGCCTTCGAATATTGGAGGTGCTTGATTGACCAGGAGATTGGGCAGATGCTTTAGATGAGGATATACTAGGACAAAGCAGGGCCTAAAGCTCCCAACATCTGGTCCTGTCCAGCAGCATCACCAGTTCTAAATGTGCCGCCTTAATGGGAGATTTGGGTGGAGATGCCACTTGTTCACTTTGCCATCTTAATTTCAATTTTTTTGGTATGAAAACCTCTGGCAGCATGATTGGGGTAGTGGGGTCAGGAAGCTTGTGTGCATTCCCTGGCACTTTGGGCCAGGGTTGCTGGGATGAATGTTTGTGGCTGGTTGGCTGTGTGTGTGTGTGTGTGTGTGTGTGTGTGTGTGTGTGTGTGTGTGTGTGT